>ML776754.1:1606305-1625159 GCA_009831015.1 Picea engelmannii | reverse complement strand
ATATATACTTTTAATTTTCTTTAAGTTTGTTTTTATGTGTTTTTTTTAAACATTTTTTTTTATAAAACTTAGTTTTTTTATAATATTTAAAAAAAAAATTAAGTAAAAAATAAATAAATAAAAATTAAAGTTCTATGTTGATAATTTTTTAAATTTTTAGAAATTATGTTATGTATTTTTTTTAAGTGGTTATTTTTCATTTTTTGTTTTAAATTGTTTACAAACTTTTTTCTTTTCATTTTTATTATAAATTAGAAAACAAAATTTAATTAATAAACATTTTTTCAAGTTTCTAGTTTAAGAGTGAATTTTAATGTTTTCATTTGTGATGGTACAAGTTGTCGACACTATGGTTTTAATTAATTGATAATTTCAATTTCAAAAATAAAATTGGTGTTATTGGTAACACCACTTTTTGATTTGAGGGTCAATTTGTTGCAATGGTATCGATTGTCAATGATGCAATTTGAATCAAGTCTCAATTTTAACCACCCCCAAAAAAAGGGTGCTGCCAGTAACACCTCTTTTTGAAATGGGGGTTGATTTTAGTGTTTTCTATGCAAAAATATGGGTTTTTTGGATCAGAGTTCTTGTTTTGAGGTCATAGTTCTCGTTAAGTTGGTAACTATGTTTGAATTGCATGGAGCAATTTTATTTACTAAGTTTGATATTTGTCCGGGATATCATCAAATCAGAATGAGGTAAGAAGACAATCCCAAAAAACCTTTAGAACACATGAAGGTCATTATGAGTTTTTTGGTTATGCCATTTGTACTTACTAATGCACCTTCAACATTTCAAAGCATGATGAATTCTATTTTCAAACCCTTCCTTAGAAAATTTGTGTTAGTATTTTTTGATGACATACTAATCTAAAACAAATCTTGGGAAGAGCATGTACAACATGTTGACAGAGTATTACAACTATTGGAAGAGAAACAACTTTATGCAAATCCTTCCAAGTATGTCTTTGGGGATCAAGAAGTGGAATATTTGAGCCATATTGTATCTCATAAAGGTGTAAAAGTGGACCCTAACAAAATTAAATCTATGAGGGAATGACCAATTCCTAAAACCTTGAAGAAACTTAGAGGATTCTTAGGATTGACAAGTTATTAACACAAGTTTTTCAGGAACTATGGTCAAATAGAAGTACCTCTAATGGCATTATCAAAGAAGGAAGCATTTTCTTGGACTCAAGAAGCAACCAAATGTTTTGAAAAAATTAAGGAGGTTATGTGTACAACTCATGTCCTCGCCACACTTGACTTCACAAAAGCATTTATTGTGGAGTGTGATGCCTTGGGCCATGGCGTTGATGAAGTTTTAATGCAAGAAAGAAGGCCCCTTTCCTTGGAAAGCAAGCAACTTAAAGGGAAAAACTTAGTCAAAACCATTTATGAAAAAAAAATGTTGGCTATACTATATACAATTAAGAAATGACACCCTTACCTAATAGGAAGACACTTCAAAGTAAAAATAGATCATGATAATTTGAAGTACTTCTTGGAGCAATGATTATCTTCATAAGAGAAACAAAAATGGGTTACAAATATGGTAGGTTATCACTTTGAAATTATCTACAAAAAAGGAAAACGTAATATTGTGGCAGATTCACTTTCAAGGAAAGAAGAAGAAACAAAGGGTTCACTATGTGTTATTTCAGTTCCGCAATTTGATTAGGTGGAAGAAGCAAGGATAAAATGGAAGCAAGATCATTCATTCAACAACTACAAGAGGACCACAATTCATTAGATAAATTTGTCTGGAAGAATGATTTACAATGGTATCATGATCACCTATATTTATGTAATAGTTACCAACTCAAATAGAAGGTCCTTATGGAATTACACACTTCTCCTATAGGAGGACATTCATGATTCTTGAAAACTTACCACATGATCAAGAATGATTTTTTCTAGGAAGGTCTTAAAACTGATGTTCAAAAGTTTGTGTCTGAATGTGTGGTTTTCCAACAGAATAAGGGAGAGACAATCCAAATGTGAGGTCTCCTATAACCATTAGCTATACTGAGTCAACATTGGGAAGAAGTTTTAATGGATTTTATTATATGTTTACCCAAATATGAAGGAAATATTATCATCATGGTGGTAGTGGATGGACTGACAAAGTATTCCCATTTTTGTTCTCTTTCTCATCCTTTTAAAGAAAGTACAGTAGTCGTAGAATCATGGAAACACTTTAAAATCTACATGGAGTCCCCAAGATTATTGTAAGTGATAGAGATCCAATTTTCACTCGAAATTTTTGGACTAAATTATTTTCTTGTTTGAGTACTCGATTGGCTCACAACTCATCTTACCATCCTCAATTCGATGGGAAAATTGAGATTGTGAATAAATATCTAGAAGGAAATCTTTGTTCCTTTGCATCTGATAAACATACACAATTGGTGAAGTGGTTTACCTTGGAATAATGGTGTTACAACACATCCTTCCATACTTCATCAAAAATGTCCCCATTTCTGGAACTTTATGGATATCATCCTCCATCCATCACTTCGCTCTTGAAAGGTACTGCAAAGATTCAAGTAGTGGAGGACCACATAGGGAACCACAAGAGGTTCTCAAACTATTGAAGGACAACTTGGTTATGGAAAAAAATAGAATGAAACAACAAGGAGATCAACATCGCAGTGAAAGGGAACTTGAAGAGGGGAATTGGGCATTTTTTTAGGCTACAACCATATAAACATATGTCCCTCAAGAAAAAAAAGAACAATAAATTATCACCCAAATATTATGACCCCTATAAGGTGTTGCAAAGGATTGGAAGTATGGCTTACAAATTGGAGGTGTCTACATCTTCACGTGTACATCCAATCTTCCATGTTTCTTTCTTAAAGAAGGTAATTAGTGACAAGCTCCCAATCCAATATATTTTACCAGAGATTAATGAAGAAGGGAAAATCATAATAGAACCAGAAACAATCCTTGAAACAAGGATTAAGTAGTTGCAAAATCGAGCAATTATTGAGTACCTCGTCAAATGGAAGAACCTACCAGTGGAAGAGGTGACATGGGAAGATGAGTTCTTCATGCAGAAACACCCACATATAATCAAGTGTTGAGGAAAACACTTGTTTGAATGGGAGGTGAATGTTAAACACTATACAAATCCCATGTTAAGAATAAAACCCCTTACTAATCCCTATATATTGAACTATTACATTTCTAGTGTTATATCAATAGGTCGGCTAGAACCCTTTTGTAACAAACATAATAATATATAATTATTTATGAAAATATGTAAGGATGTGTCTTATCAAAGAGATGCAACTCTTCATGTGAAAGGGCACCTTGCCTACTATATAAGTAGAGCCCTCATTGTAACATGGGACACTAAATTCAATCTATTAATATATATATATATAATACATCTATCTACAATACATTTTAATACAAACATAGAATTTTTTCTATTACAGTGGTATCAGACCTATTCGACCCTCTGGTCGTCAACCGCTGCACAGTCCATCCATTAAGCTTAGGTCCTGAAGTCATGGACACATATTTCCATGAAATATTGGAATTCCACAAAAATCAACAAAAATTATTACAGGAAACGAGGGAATTAATTATAAAATCACTAAGGGATTTTGAAACCAGCAATGAAGAATGTTTGAACGAGGAAAATTAGGAAGTCACTAGTTTCGTAAATGTTGAAGGCCAAGTCCGTGAGGCCTCTGAAAAACTTGAGAGTGTTGAATATTGTCAGGATGTAAAGGAGAACGAAGATCACGAGATTGAATGCAATTATGTCTTGAAAGAAGCAAGTGCAATTAGATCTTGAAATTACGGTCAAAGTAGAACCCCATCTCCAAGTCAACATATTCATGGCAGCAAAAAATATGAAGAAATACTCAAAGAATTTTTCTGCCCAAATTCAAATAGATTCATGTCAGGTCTAATTACAATTCTCGCATTTGATTTCATATATGATCAAGATTTTGTTAAAGAATTGCACGACCCAGAAGATGTGCAATCCGATTTGATAATGAGAAAGGAAATGGAAGGAATTCATTGTGAGGCAGAAGTGATTATAGTAGAGGATACATTGTCTCTTGTTCCTAAGAATCGGTCGGCTACAAAAGAAATTATTAAGACAGATGATTACCTAGAATTCCTCAAGCAACAAACCAGACACGTAGAGGATGCAAATGCAGCCGCAATTTATCCATTTGGAAATCATCAAAATGGAAAGGTTGGTATCATCAGAATGGAAAGGGATGCCCAACATTTTGTTAACATGGGCGCTCGACCACAGAACCTTATCAGAAAAGAAGAATATACTGTTTCTCAAACCACCATTGACTACTTAGTTGCAGGCCTTCAAAATTCATCAATACGCCTGAGAATTGGTTGTTGGCTCACGTTCGCATAATCATTTCAGAGGGTACACCATGTCTGTATGGTCGCATAATCATTTTAGAGGATACGACGCGTCTGTATGATTCTGTACGACTCGAACCGTATAGTGATGGGTGAGGATTATAAACCAAAAAAAAAAATAATAACCTTAGGCTTAGCTTAATAAAAATAAATAAATTAAATTAAAAAAACAAAAAATCATTATGCTTTGAGGACAAATCATTCTTTAAGGGGGCAGCAATGTAACAAACATAATAATATATAATTATATTATGAAAATATGTAAGGATGTGTCTTATCAAAGAGACATGACTCTTCATGTGAAAGGGCACCTTGCCTACTATATAAGTAGAGCCCTCATTTTAACATGGGACACTAAATTCAATCTATCAATATATATATATATATTATAATACATCTGTCTACAATACATTTGAATACAAACATAGACCTTTTTCTATTACACCTTCATTGTACCCTTTCATTATAATTGTACCATTTGTCTCCTATAGATATATACCAAGGATACCTAGTCTTAGGATCATCTTATCTCATTTTGTACATTGAATATATTGTAAAAGCAGGTTTCCCCCTTGAAGTAGATTGTTATTCATTGAATTTTTATCATTCTCAAGGAGTTGGTTCATAACAATATTTCTCCAAATGTTTTCACATATTTCATTATTGTTTATTTGACTATGCACAATAACGTTCATTACATTTTCCAATAATAGATATCAACACCATGTGAAGGAGGGTTTTTTATAGGCTTTCGGTCCTTGGTAGGGTTTTTACATGAATAATTGGTCCACACTCTAGAAGAATACTCCCAATATACATGTTCTTTAGGCACGTTAACAATGATCAAACATGACTAAATAAACTTTGGCATGCTTTGTGATCAAGTTTGACCATATTAGAGGGACCATGTGAGTTTGAACCCTTATGACTATGGTCTCATGCTTTTCAAGAGAATTATAAGCATGTGGGTCAAATTAACCAAGAAAATGAAAATTTAAAGAAAGTTTTTGGACATTTACCCTTAATCCCTTATCTCAAATATTTTCCATTCAAAGAAACTTATGTATTGATCATATTGGTGCCATTTTTTAGGAAGTTCTTTATGATGAGAAAGGGATTGATCCCACTAGAAGATAATAAGGAACTTCTAATCTATAGTTTTAAGGGTGAATGTTTGCTAGGCAACCTATGGGGGATTTGGGCTTTGTGTTGTGCTAATGGATATAGATTGAATAATGTGAGAAAAAATGAAGAAATATATGTAATTTTTTACCACTGCAATCCACTTGATCAATAGGTGAAGAAAGGATACTTTCAGAACCATGATTCTTTGAAATGACCATGAACAATTACAATATGTTTATGAAAGTTTGGTAAAGGAATTATAATCAAAATAGATGGAGTAGAAACTTTGACCAAAAAAGTAACTCAAACCAACAAAGGAACTCGTATTAATGGAAAATTTCATGTCGGTATATTTGTTCTTTTCTCAGCCAAAATTCATGTTAGTGACAAAGTTCTTCTAGGTCATAAAGTTCTTGTCACAAAGATATTATTAGTAATGGTTCCTTAATTGGTTCCTATTGATCAAATTTCTTGGTCAAGAAAGTTCCCTAGAACTATGATTGACAAAAATTCTTACCAATGTTTTTCGGTCGTAGTTCCTTTGGTCAAAATTCCTATCAGTTAGAGTTCTTTCCAATCATAGTTCTTTGGTCATAGTTCTTTTTCTTATCAATACAAATGAAGGAATAGGAACTTTGACCAATGAAGAAACTTTGAACTTTGAACTTGATGAAAAGATATCCAATTAAAGGATTCAAAGAACACGTGTATTATGTTGGAAAATCAGGCATTGATGATTCATCACACTTCTTATATATTCAGTCAGTCGAGTGGTCAACCTACATCTAGATATAGTCGGTCAAAAGTTTGACTAGATCTCTACATCAGTCGGTCGAGTAGTCGAAATTCTTGTCGATCGAAAAGTCAACCAATAGTCGAATATAGTCGGGTGGTGGATCGACCAGCCCAACAATTGACTATGAATTGGACACATGGATGGTCAGGTCAAGCATCCTTGTACATCTAACTTGAAAGTGCAGATTCGACAGAGTCAACTCTAATAATCAATGGTTACACATGGAAAAGATCTTCCAGACTCTATGGAAGTTGGTTAGATATTGAAGCTATAAAAAGTAGACCCCATGGGTCATTATCATCAAGCGATAGAGTTGATATCATATGGAGATATCAAGGTCTAATATGCAAAGTGATGTTTTGATCACAATGTTCTTTTCTTAAGTGTTATAACGGTGTCTTTAGACACCACCTTTGTCTTCGAAAATTTGTTATTCCCTCTTTGATTATTTGCATAATTGTATGTCTATTTCATTACGGGTTCCACCCCTTTCCAAAACATATTCATCCTTGTAACCACACGTGTATACATCCTTGGTATTAATGTGCCTATCTTTGTAAGAACAATGGAATTCATCCTTGGTATTAACATGTCTATCATTGTAAACACAATTGTATTCTACTAACACGCATACTTTCTATTGTAAACAGAAAAAGAAAAATGCTAAAAGGCATGTATTGTGCAACTAATTTTTTCATGATAATTGGGTAATGAATGGAAAATGATTTTGGTAAGTGCGGGCATGAAGGATATCCATTTTTCATGATTTGGTTATTCATGTATATTCAAGGTTCACAAAATTTTGATGATATGTTCCTTACCACTCTATGCATGTTAACTTAGCCTCCAAGGCTCCAAATATAGGCTATGTTATACAAACTTGTAAATCCTTCATCAAGTCCTTGATCCTCTTCATCATTTGTCAAATTTTTCATCGATTAGAGTTCCATATCTATATCTCAATATAATTCATCTCAATTATGTTCATTGGTATTCCAACAATGTTCCAACCTAGAAAAGGAATCACATAGAGTGAACTACTCTTATCATATCTATTAATTTGTATGTATCTCAGTTGCATTGTATGTTTTAAGATATATCCATTTAATAACCAAATATAAGAACATGGGATCTAGAGAAATTTCCTACCTATAAACTATGATCGATAGGAACTTTGATTGAAAGAACTATGACTGAGGAACTTTGACCAAGAAACTATGACCAACAGAAACTTTGAATGATAGGAACATTGATTGAAGAAATTATTACCATGGAACTTTGACTAACATGAGCACCAACCAATAGGACTATTAATTAAAGTAACTTTGACAAAATTTCCTTGAACTATAAATTTTTATCTAGTGACTCTAGCCGACAGAAACTGTGACCGACAAGAACATTGATCCAAGAAATTTGACTAATAGGAGCTCTAATTGAAAATAACTTTGATGAAGGAACTATGACCAAGGAAATATGACATATTATAAGTACCATGATCGATAGGAACTTTGATGAAGGAAATATAACCAACAAACGTTGGTCATAGTTCTTTTTAGTTAAATTTATAGGGAAACTATGAAGGAACCATACCAATAGGGACTATGATTGGTAAAGGAACTTTAATTAAGTTCATGTTCATGTTCCTTCATTCATATTTCCTTCCTCAATCAAGGTTCCTTCATTGGTTAGAGTTCACGTCAATCATAATTATAGAGAATTTTCTTGAACATGAGATTTGACTAGGGAACTACAAGACCCATACTAATAGGAACTCTAACTGACAGCAACTTTAACCAATTTCCTATTCCGATTCCTCCATTCATATTTACTATCAGTCATAGTTTCAAGGAAATTTCTTGAATATGAGCTTTGACTAGGGAACTACTAATGAACCATTACCAATAGGGATTTTAACTAGTGGGAACTATGACCATGGGAACCCTAATTGGTGGGAACTTTGGCGGAGGGAACTATGACCAACGAGAACTTTAATGATGGAACTTGGACCGATGAGAACTTTGACGAATGAACTTTGATTGAAAATAAATTTGAAGAGGGAACTATGAAGGTAGGTACTTTGATAGACAAACGAACTCTGTTCGAGGAGCTATGACTTATAGAAATGATGAACGATAGGAACTTTAACAAAAATTATGACTGATATAAACTTAGGTAAGAGTTCTATTTGATCAGAGTTCTAGTGAAATTTCCTAACCAAGAAGTTTGACCGAGGAGCATACAATATGGACTCTAACCAAGTTCATGTTCTCTTGTTCCTTTGTTCAAAGTTCCTTCATTGATTAGAGTTCTTCATTTTTCAAAGCTCCTCTGCCAGAGAAACTCTAAATGAAGGAATAAAATCAAGGACTCTTTTTAGTTAGAGTTCCCTAGTCAAAGTTCCTAGCCTAGTTCCTTCGATTAATGTTCCTATCAATCATAGTTCCCTAGACATAGTTCCTTTGATCAATGTTCCTATCAACTAGATTTTTTGTCTGTCATATTTCCCTGGTTAATGTTCCCGGTCACAATTCATTTTTCATAGTTCCTTCTTTCAAAGTTCCTATCAATCATATTTCCTAGCCAAAAAAGTTCCCTTTATCTTATGTTCTTAGAGAGAATTCAACCATCTGTGGAAGATAAATCTCTCATTCACATTGCATCTTAGTATAGGTATAGTTAATTAGTGATCCGAAAATCGGATTCAGAAGGCTGTCGGGGCATGAAAAATGCTCAAAAATGAAAGTGCTCAGAATCCGACGAAACCAACACCATTGCGTCCGTCTCGTCTTCCTAATTCCGGTGGTATAATTTTTATGTCAAACGGAGTCCGTATGAAGAAGATATCGCATTCTGTCCGCCAAGCCAAACAAGAAAATTTTTGGATGCTCACTGTACCTGTCCGTACAGTCCATACAGGACACGTGTTAGTCCGTACGATGACACGTGGCAGGTCCGTATAGGTGACGTGTCAGCACCAGGGGACAACACATGGCATTTTCGTACAATGACACGTGGCAGGTCCGTACAGGACACGTGGCGGCTCCAGAGCATGACACGTGACAGGCTGATTTGGCATTTTTGGTGCACAGTTGGACCAATCCCGAGGTGACACGTGTCATCACTGAAAGGGTGACACGTGGCAGGGTGACGTCAGCAGCTGACGTGGCATGATGACTGGATTGTACGGAAGTGACGTGGCAGTGCTGACTGGACGTACGGAAGTCGACGTGGCAGGTGACGTGGACCAATGGGCGACTGACACGTGGCATGTGTTAATTGGTTTTTAAGGTGCCACATGGCCCAATCACAGGCTGCCACGTGGCACCCCGGGTTTAGCCAATGAGGACTATATTAAAAAAAATTGGGGCCGGGGGATTCGAACCCCGGACCTCCCCTACCGCATGTGTTTAACAATACCCGTCCGACCAATAGGCCAATGCTTATTTCTTGTTTATGATGAGGGGGTTATTTTATTTAAAGTTAATATATTGTATATTCGGCGGGGGGTCGGGCCGGGGCTTAGCCCCGACCCCCGGTTATATTGGTTGTAATGTGACCCATGGTGTGTTGCGCGAGTGTTTACGAGTGGCGCGGGTAACACTATAGCCTACGGTCTTATCAACATAAACATGTGACCAAAGGTTAGCGTGGGGGTATAAAAMTATAACCGTTATTTATATGGTTGGCGTGTTAAAGCCCACRGTTATGCGCCATGTGACCAGGAGTAGCGCCCAGCGAAAGGGGCAAGGCCAGCGCTTAGCCCAAGGGCTAGCGCTCGGCCATATGAGTGTTAATATGACCAAGAGCGCGCCCTTTGGGGGGCTGCGCCTAATTTTTTAACCATATTATATAGTTGCAAGTGGTTATTTAACTAATTTTGGGTTTTAATTATTGTTTAAAGCCTTTTTAATGTAATTAACTCATAATTGGGAGTTATTGGGCTTTTTTAGAGCCTAATTCTTGGGAGGAAGTTGGAGATTGACAACCAACTTTCCCACTATTTAACCAAGGCCATGTTGAGGCCATTTGGTAAGCTTTTGGGCAGCTTTTGGACGGTTTTGGAGAGCAGAGATGATGAGGCAAAGCCAAGTCGAAGTCAGTTTGAGGCAGGGAAGCTGTTGAGGAGGAGATGCTGTCGGACGATTTCTGAGAGCTCGGGACATCCGTTTCAGGTGCCGTAAGTTGTGCAAGATTCTAGAGATCATGGCGAACATGACCAGATCAGTCTAGAAGCCATTCGGCATTGTAAATATGTACTAATAAGATTTTGAAAAGAAATAAAGAAGCCTCCCTCACAGAGAAAAGGCCCGGAGACGTAGGCAAAGTTGTGCCAAACTCCGTTATCAAACTTGTGCATTATGGTTTACTGTTCTTTATTGCATTTCAGATTTGCATATATGTCTATGGCTGTATAATGCGTTTTCTTTTCTCGCTCTTTCGTTAAAGTTTCCCAATGATCAATTAATGCATGCAAATAAAACTCAACCATAGTCATTTCGAAAAATCCTGACGAATCAAGTTTGGTTAGGAAATGGATATATCTTGAAACCTACAATGCAACCAAGATACATAAAAATGAATAGATATGATAAGAGAGGTTCACCCTATGTGATTCCTTTGCTAGTTTAAAACATTGTTTGACTACCAGTGAACATAATTGAGATGAATGTTATTGAGATATAGTTGTGGACCTCTAATCGATAGAAACTTTGACAAATTATGAAGAGGATTAGAACCATGATGAAGGAATTTACAAGTTTGTATAACTGAACTTATATTTGAAAGTTGAGTTAATATGCATAAAGTGGTAAGGAAAGTATCATCAAAATTTGTGAACCATAAATACCCTTGAATAGACAAACCATAAAAAATGGATATCCTTCATTCCCATGCTTACCAATTTCCTATAAGTAATAGTTCATGTCTTAACCAGGAGCCTTGACCAAGGAACTATGAAAGAACCATGACCAATGAGAGTTTTGATAGACAAAAGAACCATTTACCTATAGGAACTTTGATCGAAATGAAATTTTTCTTTGATTAGGGTTCCTTCATCAATGAGAATTCCTTTAACAATCAAAATTCTTATTGCTAATCCATTTGACCACCTGCATTATCTGGTTAAACTGACCAATTGGAAATGTCATTGAATTGATGCTTTGATAATCCTCAATATATTATCTAGTATAATTTCTATTGAACTTTTTCTCTAGGTTATATAGGTTACTAATTAACATTTTCAATTGTTAGGTGTTAGTGGTTGGGTTTAATAATGATTCAAAGTTATACATATAAAGGATTAGGGATTATGATATATGGTAATTAAGGGTTAATTATTAAGGATTATATAGGTTTCAGATTAGAAGGGTTTATGGATATGGTGGTTATGGTTTAATTAAGAGTTATAATGTAAATAATAAGTAGAAAATTTAATTTGGATATAATTGATTAGGGTTTGAGCTGCAGACCTCTTTGTTGCTCCATTTCACTGCCTAGGTGGGGCAACCATTCTCCCAAATGATGGAGGTCCGTGAGGCACCTTGTACAGCCATATAGTGTAGCAGGAACCTCCATATGGGGGATTTCGTCGGCCTGCCTTCGAACCACCGTTGGACCAGCGTTCGCAATTTTTCATTTAGGGCGCAATGAAAGGAAAAGAAATGTAGATTGACTCTGGACCAGTTCAAGAAAAAACAACCCGTCCCTAGGAAATGCATACCCCAAGCGTTGCTAGCACCAAAATATGTGATTAGCACACCCAGAATCGAAGAATAGAAGCAATATATGAGGGATTATGCGCTAGTGGGAAAATTTCAGGGCCTATGGCCCTTTGAACGTGAGCTCATCAAATGGATTCATCATTGGTGGAACCCCAAAGGGCATTCTGATCTTCAATTAGGCTCCAAGTGATTCTTCACCATCGTACTCCATAATCTAGAGGATCTTAATCGCATATTCGACAGGGGACCTTACTTCTTCAAATCAGTCAACCTCTTCTGCATTTATGGATGGAGAAGTTTAGCCGAGAGAAAGAGGACTTTGTGCATGCCCCGGTATGGATACACCTATACTCCCTACCATGGGAGTTTTGGTTAGAAGACATTCTGGAGAGCATAGTAAACACCATTGGGGCTTACGTCAAATCCTCAGAGACAACCAAGCAGAGAAGGTACACCTCCTATGCTCGCATATGTGTCTATATCAATATATCCAAGCCCCTCCCAAGGTCCATAGCCTTGGAATATCATGATGAGGACTGGTCTCAAACTATATACTATGAGAATGTACCATTTCGATGCAGAAAATTCCACGAGCATGGGAATATCTTCAAAGAATGCCCTTTGAAAACAGCAAGCAAAGTCGATAACCCTGAAGAAAACAAAGCAATATATGGTTTCACCCATGTAGTGGGTAGGTGACGCCACACTGCAATGAAACCAGTGAAAACGGAAAATAAGGAACCCCCCTCCAAAAACTCCTTCGACGTTCTCTAGAAAATCCCAGAAGATATGGACAAGCCACGGATACCCCCTCAAGAAACTGCAACCAACAGCAATGAAAAAAACAATCCTTCAACTACCCTAGTCCTGGAGAAGATCCATCCCTCTTCCCATTCCCATTCAAAATATGGAGAAGCATCCAGCCTAGAAGAAGGAGACACTAAAATGGACCTAGATGAACACGACCTAGTTGCAATAGACCTAGAAAACTTAGAACAAGCCTATCACAAGAAGGAATTGTACACCATCCCCCTAGATCAACTTCACAAAGTTCATAATGTTTTCCTCAACTCCTCAGTGAGATCAGCGGCCAGATCCAACACGGGCTTGGGAATCTAGTGCATCCAACAGAGAGAGAAATGAAAACCTCAAAAGGACGAGAAGAAACGAGGAAGGAAATCCACCCAGAAGCTCATGCAGGAAATCGGTCACTTCATGGTAAACCCAGGTCAGATACACCACATATCTGACAACTTTCCCCCTCTCACCTCTCCATCTCATCATGAAGTTCATCTCTTGGAACATACGTGGTCTCAACGGTATTAGTAAGCAAAGGCTTATACGAGATCGAATCATAGAAGAGAAACCTGAAATTATTGTACTTCAAGAAACAAAATGTGTAGGGGAAGAATTGAGTCAAACCTTTTCGGATGCTGGAAATAAGGACAAATAATGACCATCGATGCCAAAGGCACAGCTGGCAGTTTGGCGATTCTCTGGAACCCCAATTTTGTGCTCCTGGAGAATTTCTTCACAACTTGGTGGACAATCTCAGCAGAGTATTGGCTCATTGGATCCAATAAGCCAGGCTTCCTCACAAACGTCTATGGCACGGCCACTCCAGGGGACAAGCTAAATTTCATTCAACACCTGGAGCGACTAGCTAATCTCACCAGTGACTGTAGATGGATAATCGGTGGTGACTTCAACATGATCTTCCATCTAGAAGAGAAAAGAGACAGGATTCGAATATTAGATATGGAAAGTGGGAAATTTCAGGCTCTAATAGACGAGATTTGTTTCATTCATATGGAAACCAAAAATGGACTCTACACTTGGTCAAATCGACGCACAAGATCCCAACAAATGGTGTCTCATCTAGATCGATTCCTGGTGTCAGAATCCCTCTTGATGGATAGCCTATCGTTTATCGCCAGCATCTTGGATATCGCTGGCTCCAACCAATGGCCCATCCATCTCTAACTAGACATCTCTGGCTCCCCTGAATGAAATCCCTTCAGCTTTGAGCGTTTCTAGCTCACTCATCTGGAGTTCAAGCCATGGTCCTGACCTGGTGGTGGGAATTCATCATCCCATATGGCTCCAAAATGTATCGTTTCCAGCAAAGGTTTAAAAATTTTAAGTAACGCCTTAAACTTTGGAATAAATAGAACTTCGGGAACATATTTGAAGCCCAAGGAAATCTGAATGATCAAATGAAGCTCCTCCAGACTCAAATCATAAATCATGGCCTCACGAAGGAACTTAGAGAGGAGGAAAATATTCTCAAGCAACAGGTGGAGGAAAGGTAATCTCAAGAGGAAGTTTTGTGGAGGCAAAAGTCCCGAATACAATGGCTTCAAAAGGGAGAATGAAATACCAAGTTCTTCCACCAGGAAATGATCCAACGGAGACATACTAATCACATCACACACTTAGTCATGTAGTAAGGGAATATCCTTCAAACTCATGAAGATATCGAGTAGTGACTGGTCTCTTTTTACCAAGACCTAATGTCTTAACCCCCTGGTGACAAATCTCCTGACATTGATAAGATCACTTAGCACATTCCAAATATCATAACCCAGGAATAGAATGATACCCTATCCAGGCCTATCACGACTGAAGAAGTAGACATGGCAATGCAGGACACCCCTGAAGGTAAAGCTCCAAGCATGGATGGCTTCATAGTGGACTTCTTTCAATTCTGTTGGCCCATGTTACGGGAGGAATTTTGAGACATCATTGAGGACTCACAGATCTTTGGTCAGGTTCTCCCATCTCTTAATACCACTTTCCTATCCCTCATCCCCAAGGAAGAACAAGTCACTCATCCTAAGAAATTTACACCTATTGCACTATGCAATGTCATTTACAAGTTGCTAACAAAAGTGATTGGTCGGCACCTTAAACCCCTTCTTCCTTTCATTATCTCTCCCGAGCAATCAGGATACGTCGAAGGCAGGCAAATTATTGACAGTGTCATCCTCTCCCATGAACTCATACACTCTCTTTAGACCACGAGCACTCTAGGTATGTTATTAAAGTTAGATTTATCCAAATATTTTGATAAAGTAAGTTGCGCTTATATGAAGTTTGTTCTTCTTGCCTTTGGCTTCACTCTAGACTAGATTGTTTGGATTCTAAATCTCACCTCCTCCAGTTTCTTCTCTATTTTGATCAATGGTGTTCCATCCCGCCCCTTCTCAACTTCTCATGGAATATGGCAAGGGGACTCCTTGTCCCTCTTCCTTTTCATCATCATGGTAGAAGGGCTTAGTCCTCTCATCAAAGCTTCCATTGTTGATAAATATCTAGTTGGTCTACCCCTTCACAGCATAGACCACCCCATCTCCCATAGCCAATTTGTTGATGATACCTTAATACTGGGCTCCCCCACTGTCTGTGAAGCCCTTCGCATCCTTAATATTCTTCAAACTTCTTGTGCAGCCTTAGGAATGGACATCAACCGAGAAAATCCCATCTCTTCTTTTTTAACACCCTGATCCATGTTCAGCTTCATATCACCAACATCCTAGGCTTCACACGTAACTCCCTTCCATCCAAATACCTTGGAATTCCCCTTATCAACAAATCCCTCTGCAATAGCTCCTGGGAGGGATTCCTTTCCTCCATTCAGAAAAGGCTCTCCTCCTGGACCTTTCACTCTCTCAACCTACCCAGTCACCTCATCCTCCTCAAGTATGTTCTTCAAACCCTTTCCATTTATTCCTTCTCGGCTCTAGCTTCCCCCTGGTTCATTCTAACTGCCATCAAAACCCTTCAAAGAAACTTTCTATGGAAAGGAGCAAAAAATGAGTGGAAAATAGCTATGATCAGTTGTGAAAATATCTGCAAGCCGAAATCAAATGGAGGTCTAGGCTTACTAGACCCAACCATTCTGATTAAATTTCTTAGTGCTAATATTTGGTGGAGATGGATAAAGCGACCCAAAGACCTATGGGCCCAACTTTGGAGGCAAAAATACGTTCCTAACATTGCAAAAAAGAATTCCATTTGATGGAATGAAAACAATCTGGGATCCATGATCTGGAATGAAACCAAACAAAGCCACTCCCTGATCACAGATCACGCCTTCTGGGAAATTCAAAATGGGTGGACAGCTTCCTTTTAGCATGACTCTTGGAAACAATGGCCCTCTCTAGAGCAGGATTCGAGTGCAGACACTCTTCTTTCCCCAACCACTCAAGCGGGCTTAACCACAATCACATATTACAAGAAAGAAGAACCCCCAGGAGCCACTTGGCATCATTGGAAGTCCACTCGCACTGAACTCCACATTCCAGCTCACATGGATCTCCAGCCTTGGCACAAGCTAACCTTCTCCCGGAAAATTCAAATTCTTCAAGGCGATGACATACTAAGATGGGGTCACTCCTTGAAGGGTACCTTCACAATCAAAGAAGCGTACAACATAAATACATCCCCCCACCTTCTCCCCACAGAGAAAGTCTGGGAAAAAATCTGGGTGACCAAGCACTGGTCGAAGATAAGCACCTTCCTCTGGCTCATCGCACATAAAGGTATCCTCACTTGGGACAATATCACAAAAAGAGGCTTTGTCGGGCCATATGTTTTCCCTCTTTACTGGAAGGATTCTGAATCTCAAATTCACCTGCTCAATCTATGCCCCTTCAGTACTCAAATTTGGGACCATTGCACCCCAATCATGCGCATCATGGATCGCAATCGTGAAGGTCCTACGGAAAATTTAGAAGGATGGAGAGACTCAACTTTTAATTCTCCTATCCTCAACTGCATCTGGCAGCTTCTTCCAAGTTTCATCCTCTAGCAGATATAGAAAGAATGCAATAGGAGAATCTTCCATTTGTTCCAGCTTGATTGGAAAAAAAATTGGAAACTCATTCATGACAACATTATCGAAACCATCCACTTGCAGCCTTGGAAAGATGAGGACTTGTCATGTCCCCCCCAAGAAAAATGAATCGTGGACAAGTGGATCATCAACTTCCACCCTCATTCTTCTAGGAAACCTAAAATATCACAGGCCATAGGTATCCCCTCACATTGGTCCCCACCATCTCCAAGGTTTATCAAGTTAAACTTTGATGGAGTCTCCATAGTCAATCTAGTTCCTGTGGTCTTTGGAGTCGTTCTTTGCAACAGTCATAGAAACATAGTGTTTATCACTGCTGGTAGCATTGGTCACAAAACAAACAATGCAGTTGAGCTCTAGGGACTCATGAAAGGATTACAACTTTCTCAAGAATACTGTCACCACAAGTTGATCATAGAAGGGGACTCCCAAATTATTCTTAGCCTTTTTGAAAAAATACTAAATGGGGCAGACCCAGATAGAATTTCCCCTTGCTGGTGACTTACCTCAGGATTAAGTGTCATTGCAACTCTCACTAGGCCTCACTTGGTTCTCATTCCATCGTATGTGCAGAGGAAATCTAACCAAATAGTTGAGTACTTATCCAATACTGGAGTGTCTCTCTAAGGAAAAAATATCATCTGCACATCCCCTACTCATACTGGTCATACTTTACTCTAGGATTGCATCATCAGGGCTCTCAGCTTGGACAGCCCACCGAATGAGGTGTTAATGTGATCCACGAGTCCCATGGAGGAGACAACATCTATCACCTCTTCGCGGACCATGTGACTGGCACATGCCACCTCCACTCAGCCTTTATCACTCTTTGATGAACTCTGAAACTCTTAATTGCTCTGTGATCCTCACTAACTGCTCAAGTATGCCCCTCGCTAGCTAATCGACTTAGAGATGGAAGAAGTACACCAACCATCCTTTTAGCACACGTGTGCATTCACTCCCCAGTCTCATTCTTATGGAAATGATCCACTCCATTGTGTGCAAACCTCTCTCTTTACTATTTGTAGCTCCTGCACTGAGTCAGTGTCTCTAGTTCCCTTCTTTGTTTTCTTGCTCTCACCTCCATCTTACCTCCATGCACACCTATTTATGCCTCAGCTCCGAGGAAATCAAAATCAAGGCCCTCTCTGGCACCGAAGAAAATTGAATATGTCTATCCAATGCTCGCTCGTCCTCGCCCCACCCCCTAGATCCTCGCCCACATATTCCACTCACTCCTCCCCATATCAACCTGGTCTTCTACCTCTATCATCATTATGGTCCTGCAAGGTGGAGTGGTTTGATATTTAGGGAAAGTCGTCACCTTATTTCCCCCTCGCTTCCTTGTTTCCACCCTCTNTCTCTGGAGGAAATAAACGCTCAGTTGAAAGAGATCCCTAAACAAGTGGAAGAGATGTCATTCCAGCCTCATCTCTGATCAGACTGTGCTTCGTGTTCATGTGCTTTATGTTCAAGGTTCTGAGAATCAGTCTCGATTCTACAGGATTTGGTTTTTTCAGTTTGCAAAGACATCGACGACCTCCTATTTCTCTTGGATCACCTCGACCAACGCATGGAAAAAATTGAATCTCTACTTGCATTCATGCTCCGACCCCTGCACCAGCCTCTTCGGGAGCGTTACTTGTTGTTAATCCCTAATATTGGCTCATTACCCCTTAATTGGGGCATATTATATTAGTAATGTTATTTTATTTATGCCGGCTTTAGGCCAATAGTTGTAATTATACCTCCTAGTCTCTTATCTATACCAAGGAGACATTTTCATTTTGAATCATCTTATACTTGAACATTTAAGTGGGGTAAAAGGAGGTTTCCCCCTCGAAGAGGCTTATTATCTGAAATTATCTCTTTTTCAAGGCATTGAGTACTTTTTTTGAGGTTTTTCTATGCTATATTGATATTTGGTTCTTAACATATGGTAT
>ML776754.1:1553692-1571803 GCA_009831015.1 Picea engelmannii | reverse complement strand
ACAATTATCTTTTGACCAATCTGCAAAAAGGGATTTGGTCCTTTATAATAACCGACATGATCAATCCGCAATGGGAATTGATCCAATGAATAATATATCAAATAATAATAAGAATACACTTTGCAGTTACATTATTTTAACACTCCCTCTTAACAAGAAGAGTATTCTTCAGCAGCATCATGCGAGAGAGAGAGGCCTTTATCATCAATAGCATCAAGTGGGTGAGAGGACAACATCATCAATATCATTTTGGAACACTGACTGGCGTATCTATAAATCATCGAAAGTTTTCTTCATCGGCAGCATCGTCATTCTCAAAGGAATGTCATCATCATCTACATCACTATGTATTAGTATAAAAATGGATACATCATCATCATCATCATCATCATCATAGCACGAGGTTGGCTCATCATAATACAGGACTGGCTTTACGTCACAGTTGTCAAGTTGGAAGCTCAGTACTTGTCTCATCTCAATGTCTTGCTTTACGTCACAACACTCAGGCTGGAAGCAAGATACTAGACTGGCTTTACGTCACAGCTATCAGGCTGGAAGCACAGTACTAGTCTCATCTCATCGTCTTGCTTTACGTCACAGCACTCAAGCTGGAAGAAAGATACTAGACTAGATTTACGTCATAGCTATCAGGCTGGAAGCACAGTACTAGTCTCATCTCATCGTCTTTCTTTACGTCACAGCACTCAAGCTGGAAGCAAGATACTAGATTGGCTTTACGTCACAGCCATCAGGCTGGAAGCACAGTACTAGTCTCATCTCATCGTCTTGATTTACATCACAGCACTCAAGCTGGAAGCAAGATACTCGTCCTGCTTTACATCACAACCATCCGATCGGAAGCAGGATACTAGACTGGTTTTACGTCACAGCTATCCAACCGGAAGCTCAATGCTAGTCGCATCATATCATCTTGCTTTACGTCACAACCACCAGGTCAGAAGCAAGGTACACATCCTGCTTTACGTCACAACCATCAGGTCGGAAGCAGGGTAATAGACTTGTTTTACGTCGCAGTTATACAGCTGGAAGCATAGTACTAGTCACACATCATCTTGCTTTACGTCGCAACCATCAGGTCGGAAGCAAGGTACTCATCCTGCTTTACGTCACAACCATCAGGTCGGAAGCAAGGTACTCATCCTGCTTTACGTCGCAACCATCAGGTCGGAAGTAGGATACTAGACTGGCTTTATGTCACAGTTATCCAGCTGGAAGCACAGTTCTAGTCACATCACATCATCTTGCTTTACATCACAACCATCAGGTCGGAAGCAAGAGATGTCTCATCTCAGCATCTACTCCCCCTTTCGAGGAGGGTCCTTTCAGACTATACCAATCTTATCTCGAAAGTACTCAAACTTTATACGAGATAATGGCTTGGTCAACACATCAACAACCTGTTCATCTGTGCTAATGTACTGGAGCTTTTAAGGCTCCTCTCTGCACCATGTCACGGATGTAATGATATCGGATCTCTATGTGTTTCAACCTGTCGTGGAATACAGGATTCTCTGTCATCTTTATGTAGCTCTGGTTGTCACATAGGATCAAGGTTTCTCTCCTCTCTAAGTCAAATAGGTCGATCAACAACTTTCAAAGCCATATAGCTTCGCAACTGGTAGAACATGCAGCAATGTATTCTGCTTCCGTTGTGCTAAGAGCAATGATAGATTGCTTCCTACTCTGCCACGAGATCATAGTTGATCCCAAACTGAAACAACATCCTGAAGTGTTTTTCCTGTTAGAAACACTTCCTGCCCAATCTGCATCAGTATATCCACTCAATGTGAAATCATGATCTCCATCATAGCTGAGACCACAATCTATTGTACCCTTAAGGTACCTCATCACATGTTTTGCAACCACTAAGTGAACATGTCTGGGTTCTACCAGAAACTGACTCAAGGTGTTCACGGAAAAACAAATGTTTGGTTTGGTGTTCATCAGGTACATCAGCGATCCAATAATCTATCTGTACAGTGTGGCATCAAACAATTCTGACGAAGTGTCGACCAATAGCTTCAGCTTCGCTTCCATGGGTGTATTCATGGGCTTGCACTCCAACATGTCGAATCTCTTCAATATTTCGATCGTATACTTTCCTTGGTTAAGGAATATCCTCTCAGGACTCTGCCATACCTCAAGACCTAAGAAATAATGCATTAGACCAAGGTCTTTCATTTCAAATTCTGAGGCAAGTCTCTTTTTACATTCGGTGATGAGATTTTCTTCTCCAATTAAGAGTAAGTCATCCACATATAGTAGTAAGATTGCTGGCTCATTATTCATGACTGTGAAGTAGAGGTTAGAGTCTACTTTACTCTTGGTAAAGCCTAAGCTCGTCAAGAAATTGTCTATACTGTCATACCAAGCTCTAGGAGCTTGCTTCAATCCGTATAAGGATTTCTTCAATCTGCAGACATGAGACTTCCTGTCTTCAACCTCAAATACTTGTGGTTTCTCTATATACACTTCCTCTTCGATGACACCATTCAGGAAAGTTGTCTTTACGTCCATCTGGTGCAGCTTCCACTTCATCTTAGTTGCAAGACCTATGATGGTTCTGATCGAAGTGTATCTGGCTACATGAGTGAATGTCTCTTCATAGTCAATGCCTTCTTTCAAAGAAAATCCACGAGCAACAAATCTTGCTTTATACTTCTCAATACTTCCATCAGTAGCGTGTTTTATTTTGAAGATCCATTTGGAGGATACCACATCTTTACTCTTCAGTCTGGGAATTATTTCCCATACTTCGTTCTTCATTATGGATTGGTATTCCTCTTTCATGGCATCTGCCCATTCTTTCCTCTGAATGGCTTCTTCAAGAAGGTAGGCTCCTCCTCTAGAAGATCGCACATCAAAGCCGTATAACTAGAGAATGGCTTTGGTCTTTTCACCTGTCTCGTGGTTCCTTCGGGAACGACATACTTCTCTCCATCTTGAATAAGCTCTCTAGCCCAAGTTGGCTTCCTTTTATGGAGGATCCTCATCTGAGGAGGTTCTTGAACTTCTATCAGGTCATGATCTTCTAGTGATTCCTCATCAGGGGAAGTTACGACTTCCCTCACTGGTTCAGCAGCTCTAGGAACCTCCCTCACTAGTTCTGCAGTCTTGGGGATTACGGGTTCCTCTTCATATACTTCTTCAAGATGGCATCTTCATCAAAAGTCACGTCCTTGCTGATCTCAATGTGACGATGACCTGGTATATAGATTCTGAAGGCCTTGGAAACCTCACAGTATCCCACAAATATTCCCTTCTTTCCTGACGGTTCCAGCTTGTTTCTCTTCTCTTTTGGTATATGAATAAATACTGGGCAGCCAAACATTTTGAGATGGCTTACCTCTGGCTTCTTTCTGGTGTACATCTCTTCCGGGGTCTTGAGCCCAAGTGCACTATGGGATAATCGGTTATGCACATATACAGTTGTCATTGTTGCTTCTACCCATAAGCACATAGGAAGATCTTGATCATGGATCATAGTCTTCACAGCTTCAATTATTGTTATGTTCTTTCATTCAGCTACACCGTTTTTTTGGGGATTATAGGGAGTAGTGAGTTCCCTCTTGATCCCAACATATTTGCAGAAGTTCACGAACTCTTTTGAGGTGTATTCTCCTCCATTATCTGACTTGAGTATCTTGATCTTTCTCTAAGAAAGATTCTCTATCAAGGCTTTGAATTCCCACTAATGGAGGACGATGGCATTGGGCCACACACATCTGAATGAATGAGCTCTAGGACTTCTTCTGCCTTGTTGTCTTTCTTCGAAAATGGGTTCTTGATGTTCTTCCCTTGTGCACATCCATTGCATACGCCTTCATGGTCACCTTTGAGTTCTGGTAAACCTGTGACCGCTTTGCATATGTATGATAGCGCCTTGTAGTTGATGTAAGCTAATCTTCCATGCCAAAGTTCACATGGATTCTTCAATGGCGTGGGTCATGGCAGCTTCTGAGTGACCCTTTAGCTTATGCAATCCACCTTCTTCTTTTCCAATGATGATTGCTTCATTTATGGTCTCTCCTTTAGCACATTTCCTTCTACAACCTTCACTATATATTCCTCAGGGTTATTACATGTGACCTAGAGCAAGGTCAACAAAACAGCAAGCAAAAATAATATCTTCTGATAATATAAAGCAATAGCACGAATAATCATCACAGTAGCTCCTTTAGAGCTATCACTTATAATTTATCTGAAGCAAATATTAAAGGTAAGGAATACAATACGAAATGAGGTCAACACTCTCATAGTGTTGTGACCAAGCATTCTTCCATGGCAACCTGGAACTAACACACGAGGTTTCTCCTAGAGGAGGTGTTAGTTGTATTAGGCAAAGCATTTACCTCTATATATATGCTCACATTCTATCAAGCATAATACTTTACAAAGACTGTTATCTCAACTATAGTCATCAACTTGTCACGTGTACCTTTGAATCTTATCAACTTGATTTAATCAAACCTGGAGCCTTGTCTTTAGGAATGAGTGCTTGCTTTTCTTCCAAGTCTCCTTCACTCAAGATGACAAGTGCTTTCTTCAACTTGACTGTTGTACTAAGACAAGACGCTATCTTGACAGAAGGTTGGTTTAGAGGATAAGCTCCATGATCTCAACTTTTAATCCATCTAATACCTTGACTCAGAAAATGTTAGAATGATGGTCATAGCTACAACATGCAACTCTCATCAAAATAATAATGCATATCAGAATAATCACACCTGGGTTTCTTCATTCCTTTGAATGTGTTGGATCTATGGCAAGAGATCTCTTCTCTCGCAAATACTCTTTAGGGTTTAACCATTAAACATATGTGAGTATATACCTCTGATAGCATTTGCAGGTAGTGGCTCCATCTGGTAGCAGCGGTAATCATTACCAACTCTTAAGAAAACTTCAAGGGTGATTGCAACTGGTTCTACGGCTGCAACTGCAACTGATGCTGCAATTGCAACTGGTTCTGAAACTGCAACTGCAACTGCAACTTAGGGTTTTATGAGGAAACCCTAATTTTTCAAACTTCAAATTTTGAAATTCTGATCCAAGGAATAGATGCGATGAGCTGAGGCGAGTATGCTGGTGTAGTCAAAATTTCGAAAATCCAACTTTTACCCCCTCAAACTTGATCTGCGGATTTCTGGACTAGTGCTTCTGGTTTTCTGGTACTTCTGTTACTTCTGGTACTTCTGGTACTCTGGTTTTCTGGTACTTTGTGAAACTAGGGTTTCACTTTCCGAGAGATCTAGCCACTGAAAAGGTGCGCTGAAGGTGCCAAAATGATCCTTGGGGGAGGACACACTTTTCTAGGTGGTTTTAGGGCTGAAATACCTTTCCAACAAAAAGCCCTAATTTTCATGTACGGCAACAGTGACGTTTTTCACTTTTCTCTTGTGAAAGATGCTCTCTTCAGCTTGGCTCTGATACCATGTTAATGTTTAAACCATTATTATAGTTCTTTGCATTTCAATAGATAACAATAGCATAATACAAGATCACTGAGAAATACACAATCACAAGAGACATAGCATTTATCCTGGGAAACCCTCTAGGGGAAGAAAACCCAGCAAAACTTCCTTATTATAGATACCCAATACAATGTCAAGAGATAACTCAAACTAAAACAGAAGTTCCTCTCCCAAAGATGTGCCACTCTCTCTCCTTCTTCTGCAATTCTGATACTTGTCTCTCAAAATGAGCAAGTGAGTTGTATCTAAGTGAGGCACTAGCCTCCTTATTTATATTAGACTGGCACGTGTGAAGTGTCTCTTCACTGGCAGGGCCGACTTCTCCAACTGGGTGGTTATAACCACCTTTATTATAATTCAATGCCCCTTTAATATTTTATGGGGTCGACTTCTTATTTTGAGGTACATTACATATGGTATCAGAGCGAAAGTTACAACACTGGGCCTGAACAGGACCACTGTAGTTCTTAGTATATAATTGTTTTTTTCCAAAACTAATCAATTGTGTGGTTACAAACAGAAAACTTTCTCTGTTTTGGTGAATAAGTATGGCAGCTCGAGACAATGCAGAAAACAGGATGGAAGAAAATCCACAGCAAGGACCTCCTGGAGATACAAGGCAGAATAGTGACGAAAGCTCACCCACAGAAGTGTTGGAAACAATGAGGAACCTGGTCATCGAGCTACAGATCTTTAAAGTCGACAATGAAAAATTGAAGAAGGCACAACAAGAAATGCAGGAGATAAATGAAGTCCTGCTGCGCAGTATATTGACAAAGAAAATCCCAAAAGACAATAATAACGATGAAGAAGTCAGCAAAAGAGCCTCCAAGAACTCAGGGCCAGAAACAGAAAAAGGAGACAGTTCATCTGAAGGAACACCACCAGCTGAAGATGGAACAAAAACTGACAGAAAAAGAAAACAAGTAGACCACCTTGAAGGAGAATTTAAAAAGATTAAACCCGCTATCTTTGACGGGGAATCTAGGACAGGAAAAGAAGCAGAGGCATGGTTGTTGGACATCAAAAAGTATTTCCAAATCTACAACTATTCCAGCAACATGAAGGTCAAGATGGCCATCTACAATCTGAAAGGGAAGGCCAGTATTTGGTGGCAAGATCTGAAAGTGGCCAAGGGCCTAAAGGAGAAATAGTTGGAATGGTCTGACTTTAAGAAGTATTTCAAGAAACAATACCTTTCCGAAAATTACTACGAAGGAAGACAAAAGAATTTTACGAGTTACGACTCGGACAGATGACAATGGAGGACCTTAAAAATAAATTTTTGGATCTGCTAAGGTTCGTACTGTACATCCGGGAGGATAAAGTAATGATTCATCGATTTCTAAGTTGTCTACCACAGTCCTACAGGGACAGAATTGAGTTTGACAACCCCAAATCCTTAAGCGAAGTATTCAGAAAAGAATGAATGTGCTTTGATCAATATAAACAGGGAGCAGAGTTTCCCAAAGCCTGGAAGGATAAGAAACAAGATCGAATGAACCAACGGAAGAAGGGGTATCAACCAGCTCCTTATCGGAATACAACAAAGAGTTTTTCGAGAAAGGATTTTCACTCCAACCCTCCGAATAGGCAAGGAAGTGGAAAACCAGTAAACCTGGGAACGAGGAGGTTTGGGGACAACACCCGTGAGCCATTAAAGTGTTCGGAATGCGGAGAGCCTCATCTCAGGAGGAACTTCCCACATTTGAGTTCAACAAACAGAACTGTTGTTCATAACCTGCAAGAAGCCTCGACAGTAGGAGACATGAGTAGGAGCCTACATCGGATAAATGCAGCCATCGATGGACGACAAGATGACCACCAGTCCTCAGTGGTAGAAGTCGAAGGTAAAATCCATGACACTCGAATTTATGTTTTAATTAACCCCGGAGCAACATTAAGTTATATTACTCCAAAGATAGTAGAGTCAAAAAAACTTAAGAGATTGAAGCACGTAAAATCATGGCTTGTACAACTAGCGACAGGTACAAAAAGGAAAGTAATCGACTATATCTCGAATTTTGAATTCAGCCTAGATGGTCAAACTATAAGAACTGATCTGAACATCCTACCACTAGGATCTTACGATATGATCATTGGGATGGACTGGTTGGAACGACACAAAGCAATATTAAATTGTTATACAAAGATACTTAGCTATAAAGATGATTTTGGCACCACCAGGATAGCCCAAGGTATACCAAAACCGGTATCAATCAGAAAAATTTCAGCAATGCAACTAAAGAAATGTGTGAGAAAAGGATGTCAAGTTTATGCCATCCAAGTGACGAGTTTAGCAGAAAAGAAGGATAAGCCAAAGTTAGAAGACTTTGCTGTCCTACGGGATTTCAGAGACATGTTTGTGGATGAGATACCAGAATTACCCCCTAGAAGGGAAATAGACTTCTCCATAGATCTGTTACCTGGTTCTACCCCTATCTCAAAGGCGCCTTACCGGATGAGTCTACCAAAACTGACAGAATTAAAAATACAACTACAGGAATTATTGGACAAAGAGTATATCAGACCAAGTGTCTCACCTTGGGGAGCACCAGTCCTCTTTGTGAAAAAGAAGGACAGTACTCTAAGATTATGTATCGATTATAGACAACTGAACAAAATGACTATTAAGAATAAATATCCCTTACCGAGGATAAATGATTTGTTCGATCAAGTAGGGGGGGGAAGATCTTTTCAAAATTGGATTTACGATCCGATTATCATCAAGTTTGGATAAAAGACGAGGACATAAACAAAACAGCATTCCGGACAAGATATGGACACTACGAGTTTGTAGTCATCCCATTGGGACTCACTAATGCCCCAGCCACGTTTATGTGTCTAATGAACAATATCTTCAGTGAGTACTTGGACAAGTTCGTGGTAGTATTCATCAACGATATCCTAGTCTATTCAAAGATGGAGGAGGAACATGAGGAACACTTAAGAATAGTTCTGCAAACGTTAAGGAAGCACAAATTGTACGCCAATTTCGACAAGTGTGCTTTCTATCAGAAAGAAATACAATATCTTGGACATGTAATTTCAGCAGAGGGCATTGTCGTAGACCCGAAAAAGACGAAATCCATTATGGAATGGCCAATAACTAAAGATGTAGCGGATATACGGTCATTCATGGGAATCACCGGATACTACCACAGGTTTATAGAAGGGTTTTCCAAGATAGCCTACCCTATCACATCGTTACAAAAGAAAGGAACCAGGTTTAATTGGTCAGAGAAATGTCAAGACAGCTTCAACAAACTAAAGGAATTATTGACAACGGCACCCATATTGAAAGTAGCAGACCCAGATAAAAACTTCACCGTATGTGTCGATGCAAGTAAAGAAGGGTTAGGTGGTGTCCTAACCTAGGAAGGACACGTTATTTTTTATGAGTCCCGGAAATTAAAAGAACGCGAGCACAATTACGTCACTCATGACTTAGAATTGGCAGCAGTAATACACGCCTTAAAGATGTGGCGACACTACATAATGGGCAGAAGATTCCTATTATTAACGGACAACAGCGGGGTGAAATATATGTTTGACCAACCAGATTTTAACACAAGGTAAGCAAGGTGGTTAAGCGAATTCGACTTCAAAGTTAGACATATCAAGGGCAAGGAAAATAAAGTAGTTGACGCTCTAAGTAGAAGAATCCATGGAATATTTGAGATGAATATTAGCAGGGCAGATAGTGATCTGGAAGAAAGAATAAAGATGGCATGGGTTGATGACAAAAATTATACTAAAATAACGGAAGAACTACCAAATAATACCGCGAACTCAGATAAACCAGACCTAAGTATCGATGAGAAAGGGCTGCTACGATTTAAAAACAGACTTTACATACCAGATTCAGTAGAGTTAAAATTAACAATCTTGGACGAAGTGCATAAGAAGCCATACTCTGGTCACCCAGGTTACCAGAAAATGATAACATCACTTAGGAAACTATTTTATTGGCCTAATATGAAGGGAGAAATAGCGGAATACTTGGCTAGGTGCCAAGATTGTCAGCAGGTTAAGGCCGAACACCAGCATCCAGCCGACCTCTTACAGCCATTACCAGTGCCAGAATGGAAATGGGAGACTATATCACTCGACTTTATAACAGGTTTGCCTAAAACTCAGAAACAGAATGACTCCATCATGGTTGTGATCGATAAACTTAGTAAGTCTGCACACTTTATTCCTGTAAAGTCTACTTTTAAAGCTATAAACATCGCTGAAATATTCATGGAAGAAATCTTTAGACTGCATGGTATTCCTAAAATGGTGATTTCAGATAGAGACGTAAAATTCACATCCGCTTTTTGGAAGGAATTGTTTGCAGGGCTCAATACCAACTTGAATTTCAGTACAAGTTATCATCCACAAACGGATGGACAAACCGAAAGGACAAACCAAATCATAGATGATATGCTCTGCATGTACGTAAGAACAAAACCCAACAAGTGGGAGGATTATATACACTTGGTAGAATTTGCATATAACAATGGATACCAAACTTCAGCAAAGTTGAGCCCTTTCGAAGTATTGTATGACAGAAAGTGTACGACTCCAATTAGTTGGGATAACCTGGCTGACAGACTCATGGTTGGACCAGAAATGCTCCAAGAAATGGAGAACATGGTGAGAAAGGTACAACAAAACTTGAAGGAAGCACAAGATAGACAGAAGAGCTATGCAGATCTGAAAAGAAGACACTTAGAGTTTCAAGCGGGAGACCATGTATACTTGAAGGTCAAAGCCCGAAAAATCTCATTGAAGCTAGGAAACTGTGCCAAGCTGGCACCCAGGTTCTGTGGGCCCTTCGAGATATTAGCTCGAATTGGACCCGTAGCGTATCAACTTGCATTGCCAACAAATCTAAGAATTCATAATGTATTTCATGTTTCCTTATTAAAAAAAATATGTTCATGACCCTACTCATATGATTGATTGGAACTTGGTACAGGTGGAACCCGAAGGTGAATTCCAGGTGGAACCCCTACACATTCTGGACCGAAGAGAAATAGCGCTTCAGAACAGAGTCGTCGCTCAGGTAAAGGTGCAATGGAAGCACTTTAGTCCTGAGGAGGCCACTTGGGAATTGGAGGGAGATATGCGGAAATATCATCCAATCTTGTTCCAAGAGAGGAACAAACACTGAGGACAGTGTTTTACTGAAGGGGGAAAGGATGTGACATTCCCCAAAATAAAATAATTTGGAAATTTAAATTTCTAAGAAATTATTCCATTTTTGGTAAATTCAAGTTTGGAAAATTTTGACATTTATGGCAATTCCGAATTTTGAATTTGTTAATTGTAATAAATTATTATGGTTGTTGGGCAGGACTCTAATTTGACCCAACTAAATATTTGACAATGACACTTGTTTGAAAACAAAATATTCTATATTAATTGCAGGAAGACAAATGGAACAGCCATGTTAAAAGTAGCTGACCATGACTCCATGAGTGGGGAACATGTTGGAACTACCCCTGGGCTGATTTGTACAAGTGGCAAATTAATGATTTGGCCATTGGCAGCCCCTGAAAATCAGGGATTTAGGAAGCTGTCAAAATTCTAAAGAAGGAAAAAAAGACCTAGGCAAGTTACAAATAAGCATATGCGAGGAGGCAAGACGCTGCTAAGTATGCTGGGAATAAGTCTATTTTGAGTCTTTTTCTTTCAATTGTTGTTATGAACACTGGAAGGGTGTGAGGCAAGGAAAAAGGGGACTAAATTGAAGGACAGTGTTGTAGAGGGATTTTCCAAGTTCGCCCTTATGGACTCATGGTCAGGCTAGGGGGTGAATCGGGCAAGTAATCGTGGCTGCTCGATTCTACGGTTGGGAGGAATGTGGTTGTTCCCTTTGTTTTCTTTGCAAGCCTAGTTCAGATATGTACGCTAAACTCTATCTGTCTGAATGAATTTTTTTTATATTGAAATTACTGTTCATGTTATCGTTATACGGAAGAGTTCTAGTAGCTATTTTAATGATTGTGTAACTGCTGTAAGTCTTTTATGTACTTAAATATTCAGTATTCTACCCCTATGGAACGAATTGGTTAATGTTATAATGATATTCTTAACGCTGGTATACATGCAAGAACCTAGACAAAGACTGTTCGAAATTCAGTGAATAGACTATAGGATTTAAATGCAGATTTATTTTCCAGAATCAAATTTTAATCAGAAGCGAATAGGTATCAATGAGCGAACAGAGTCATTATATACATATATATATATTAAACTTGAACAGATTCAAATGAACGAATAGAGCTATTATAGGCGTATATATGTCGCAGACTCTAACAGAGTCGAATGAACGAACAGAGCTATTATATGTGTCTATATATCAAACTTGAATTGAGTCATTATATGCGTATATATATATGTTTTAAACTTTAACAGAGTCGAATGAACGAACAGGGCTAATTATATGCGTATATAACCAAAGTGCATACAACTTGCAGTAACATTCAATTATATTGATTCTCATTCATCACTCGAACTGTTGTCATTGCTCGAGTTGTGTGCATCCCTCATTTCTTGATCAATTGTAGGAAATATTATATTTTGGTTACCTATACATATGTTTTCTTGCTTGACTTATCGTTGACGTTACAACTGCTCATGTTCCATCTACAAACATAGAAATAAAGTGTAATAGGTAAACCTAATTTTATAATATAGTATACATGATTGTGTAAATCAAAAATCGTACCAGATCAGTGATTGATTCATAAACCATACACGTTGTTTAAAAGCCTTCCCTCATGCCAGTTATCACAAGACTTTCTCCTGAAACCTCTCCATACTTGGTTCCCTACATGCTTAATACACCATGACAAAGCATAGTCAATATAATTAATATAAAGGTATCTTCTTGTTCCATTAATTATAAAATAAGGAAATTTAAACAACATAGCTACTTACAAATTGTCCAATTAAACCTTGATATTTAAACATATAATCACAACCCTTAGTTAACCCAATGTTGATCAATTGTTTGGTTGGAACTTATTTGTATGTTAGCACCTATTAGTAGAATCCATGGATCAATGTAAATTAATTATTCAAATATAAAGATCACAACAAATATAAAAACTTAAGTAATGTCGAAAACATAAGTACTCACAAACTTTGTGATCAACCATTTTTTTCCTTGTCGTCTTGTCTTATGTGTTGATTGGGTTCCATTTTGTTTTCTTTTCTGCAACAAAGAAATTGAAAAATAGTATTTAATATGATAAATAAATTTGATGTACATAAAAGAATAAATGAATGATCGCATACATTTGATGCACGTTATTGTTGGCATGCATCCTCCTATGATGCAATTATGTTCATTTCTTTTACCATCTCCTTGTACACTCTTTTGCACATCTCTACAAGAATGTATTATATTTCCCCTCATTTGTCGCTTGGAATTTTCATAATCTTCTTGAAAAATTAAAAATCACAATAATGTTTTCTTAAATGGACATGAAAATAAATATAGCAAAACAAATTAATTTTATAATTATTGGAACATATTATAGAAAAACATGTTTAGTAATAATACATTTTATAAGATTTTTTTTTGTTATCATAAGTTTATGTTATTGCAAGTCTCATGGGTCTCATTGAGCATGGATCCAAAAACACTTCTTGTAGTATACATATAACCAGATTCTTGGAGTCATTGGATTGATTTTTGTATTGAAAGTGGAAACGATTTTTATATGTTCTTTCCATTGTATTCCTCAAAGCTCTGTAAAACATTTTTCCCCTCTCATTAACTTCAAGCACCACTCTAGATGAACTAATGACCAATTTGTAATCATCATTTACATCCTTAACATTTTTTTTCCTCTTAGAATGAGATTCCATTCCCTCACTAATGGTCATTGCATAACATTAAAAAAAAATGAATTTGAGTGTTTAAATGTGTTAGCGATTAATGTTAATAAATTCATTTTTAGTAAAAGTCAAAGAAAAACTTAGTGTTGATTACCTTTCGATCCACATGTTTCCTCTCTTTGCAATATTTCCATAAAGATTTTGCGCTCTTTTGCACTCAGATTGCAAACAATCTTATCAAGTTTCTTCAAGTTTTTTCTTTGCATGACACGCATTAACCAATACACATCATTGATTTAAACTTACAAATATTTCAAATTATATATTAACTTTTTAATAAAGCTCAAAGAACTTGCATGCCTCTCTTCTTGGGATGAGCTACCATCATGCTTGCTACAATAAGATTTTTTCTTTGAACTTCTATCTGTCATCTTGTATAAGAAAAAAAAACAAGAATCACCAGAAATAGAAATTATGAAATTTTGATACAATCTGTTATTGCAATGTGCTTCATTAAACAGAACACGTCAGCATATAATCGCATTGGTGTGTATTATTAGTCATTGTGCACCGCTAACCCATATGCATATGATACGAAATCAGTACTATTTATTATTTTGACCAATCGGTGCTTTACACAAATATATGCACCCTGGTACGCTTGTCTATATAGTGAGTACAGGGGTGATTTTCTTGTACAGTGCGCACCAGGGAATTTTCCTGTACAGTGCACACCACATGCCACAAAAAATATTTAAAAAAAAAACCATGACAACGACAGATTTGACAGGGTTTGGGATCTGATGCAATGAGTGGTACCATTGTAATGGATACTAAATGCCCCATATTCAACTAAATAAACCCTATAAAAATATATTGCTTAAAAAAATAAACCCTAAAAAAATATTGCTTATAAAAATAAACCCTATTAAAATCTATTGTTAAAAAAAATAAACCCTAAAAATATATATTTCTTATAAAAATAAACCCTATAAAAATATATTGCTTAAAAAAACGGGGGAACAAGAAAAACAAAAAGAAAGGTACGACTTCCAATATTGAAGGTAACTATGAAACCCTTATGTTTTTTTAACATGCGTTGAAAATAGTTTGAATCAAATAGGGAAAGATTGAAATGAATAGTAGAACGAAATGACATACCTAAAATTTATTATCTTCATATTTGTATGTGTCCTATGCATCCCTTTCAATTTTGTCTCTTTGAAAAAATTCAGCCACTCCAAAGTCTTTCATGGTAAATCTCTCTTCCACAAATCTTCCCTCTAAATTCTGCCAAAAATTTGAACTAATGAATAGTTTTTTTTCATTTATAAACAAATACGTTTTGAAAAATGAAATTCCCTCTCTTTTTTCACTGTGTTTTTTCAACTAGTATGTAAAAACACGTATTAAACTATATATTTTAAAAATTAAGTTTGTCGTCAAATCGGTGTGCCTCGTCAAATAGTGACTCCCAGTGAGTATATAGTAAAAAAATGCATCGATACCAATTTTATCGACATAATCGAAATGCAAACCTCCACTATTAAAATTTACAAATGTTTTGGTTTATGGAGGTTTTACTGAAAGTGTCAGTTCGATGCATTGCATATTTTGTCTCACCAGTGTTATATATATATATATATATATATATATATATATATATATATGCACCAGTGTGTTGTAAAATACATAAACGCACCGATAAATTTTAATATCGAACTCATGCATATATTGATGATGGTTTTGGATCAAATGTAGGGAAAAGAAGGTTATAATGTCAAACGGCTAATACTTCAGATTTCAACTCATTCCATATCGTTGTAAGTTTGTCAACTTCTCCCACACCGTTTGAAGTAATTCTAGATTGTATTTATAATTTATTTATCTGATTCAATTTATGTCATTTATGCACGTGCATTTGAATAATTGTTCATTGAATTTTGTAGGATCATAAATTGGGATCGATTTTGGATGAGAAAGACATTCCACTAGTGTAAAAATGTCACAAGATCTTATAGGAGAAAGATATTGCAGGAAAATGTTTGATGAAAATGGACAGTTGTTTTAGCCTACCAATTGTAACATGTCCTCTTCCAGTAACCTGCAGCCTAGGTCAACGATATTACACTGTGAATTGGATCTCTTTTATGGCACACCAGTGGTATGTGGTTTTTCAAAATGTAAAGGGTTTAAGAAGAACCCTCGACATGTCACATTGTCTCATTATATTAAGGATCGACTACCCAAAGTTGATGGTTGAATACCTCCCACTACGGTCAATAATCCAATAGGTGATATAGAAAAGACACATAGGAACACTTCCATGTTCTCCTTATTTGAAAATTTGGAAGCCAGATCAACTACATTTTCTCCTAAATTGGTCGGCACATCTCCTTTTGTTGATTCAACGAAGAGTTCTTATAGTGAACCAAAGTATGATATCAATACTACCCAAAACATCACTACTAGGAGATCAAAAAAGTTGTATGAGCTAAGAGAAAAAATGTCCAAGTACACACCAAAGTATGTTCAATTGTTGGAAGGTAGCAATGAATTCCCTCTTCCTATCCATCTACAAAGTAAATACCAAAAAAATTACAACCGAGCTTTGTATGGCGCTTGGTCGTCGTCCATGTGTGTGCCCGATGTTGGAACCAAATTCTCTTTTTGTGGTAATAGTTATATGATTTCCAAGTCTAAAATAGATGTTGCAAATCTTGGGTTGTTTATCCTTTCATGTGTATTTGTTCCTCCCAAACAATTAGTGGCACTTATGCCATTTTTTGGTCCTCTTTATAGTCGGTCTGATTACTTGAATATTTTCAAATACAAACATAGCATTTTCATGTATAATATATGCATGAATGGTTATGCTTCAGGAAAGTTTAACGGGAAAAACATGTTATATATCAACGGTCATCCACGAACTCATGGGAACATCGCAGGGTTCATAAATAGTTGCAGGGCCTCATTATTTAGTGCAAATTGTTTCTTTGAGGAACACTCCAATGACAAAGAGTTCTTTATGAAAAGGAAGGCATCCAAAATTTTTGTTGTTCATGCAATACATAGTTTTTCTCATGGTGACGAGTTGTTAATAAACTATAACTTTTGTACACCACCAATGAATCATCAAAAACACCTTACATTGGGTCTACCTTTAGACGTCCCCTTGGGACGTAAGAAAAAGATGATTGAGCAATTGTATTTTTGGATTTTCAATGGAACTAATGTAAATGTATTTCTTAATTCGACATTAGTTTTATAAAATGGTTGGTTGCATGTTACAATCATTACATTAAAGATTATTTTATTTATTGAGTTTTCTTAATATTTATTTTATTTATATATATTAATAATGAACCTTGGCCATTATAAGCTTTGCTCACTAGGGATTGTATTAGGGCCTAATATGGCCCGCATCTGAATAATAATGTATGTACCCTTAAATTTGATGATTTATGGATTATTCATTATGTAAAGGGCCCTATAATATCAAATAGAGTCACAAAGGGAATATGGAAAGCATCGTGTATTAAAGGATCTCTTAGGATTAATTGTGGAGGATAGATAATAATTGTATATTATTTATTTGATAAGACATATGTATTAATAAAATGATTTTGATTACATGATTACAAAAAATATGAGAATGAATATTAGTAATCGTAGAATTTACATAGAACACTAGTGTAGTAATCGTAGAGTTTACATAGAACACTAGTGGCATAGGATGTGTGCACATTATGTAAAATTAAAATTTTGGGGAGGGAAAGTTGTTAATATTATGGTAGCTGCGGGAGGTATTTACCTCTACATGTGAACCTGACGAGAATAGAAGACTCCGGGAAGCAAGAGAAACCCTAATGAATTGGCTAATAACCCTAGAAGCCTTGTCGGCTCAAGAATATAATTTATATTAGGCTATTAGCCTCCAAGAGAAGAAGTCGGCCAGAAATAATAATAATATACTGAACAGACACTATCCAGAAGGAGAAGTCGGCCCCAGCAAATCTGGCAGAACCAGTATAAATACAGGGCGCCAGTTCTCATTTGTCACATCTCAGGACTGCAGTTTTCCCATTTGGTGCGCACTGCAGTTGCAGTTGGTGTGCAGGTCTGGAGGAGGGTTGCAGGTGCAGCTGCAGCAGCAGCAAGTTTTAGTATTTGGTTTGGATATCTCTTGGCTAGGGTTTGGGACTATCTCATCAGTCTTTTGTGTTGCGTTATCCTTGGGGAGAGATGCGCTACCCTTTGTTTGGCTATCTAGCCTAGGGTTTTCTTCTGGAGGAATTCTCAAGTCAAGGTTAAGGTGCTCGGAGGGAGGCTTCGGCCTGTGGTTGGGTGACGAGGGTATCGTCAATGGTAAAACGAGCACACCATCTTCTATATTCTAACAGGTTATGGGACCACACCCATTCAGTCAGCCTAAAACGCTGGAAGGAAACATAGCAGCTAGATATTGAGCTCGTTGAGGAACTGTCGCTAGGGTTACTAGCAGGAGCAGCTTCCAAAAGCACTACAGCTAGGGTTACCAGCAGAAGCAGTTGCAGAAACCCTAAACCTCTTGTTGAGGCACCTTAAAGTGACGAGATTGACCTAATCTCTGGATAGATCAGTGCGCCCTAGCCCAGCACATCTCCTGGTACACTCAGAAGGCCAAGACGTGAAGTTTGAATTTCTGGTCAAATCTAGGGTTTGACCAAGTCAAGCAAGCCATGACGAACTCTATGAAGTCTGAGAACAAGCTAGAAGGAGCCTCCAACTTCAGAGCATG
>ML776754.1:1514296-1528568 GCA_009831015.1 Picea engelmannii | reverse complement strand
AATTCACTTTCCTTCATCTCATTATTCCACAATTAAGCATGGGTTCTCTTACTCCACAAAGCGTCTTCCCGTGAGGGCTTTCACCATAAGGGGACCACTTTGGAGTTCATCCATATTTACTTCTTATCAACCATGAAAAAAAACATAATGAGTCATATTTACATCAAACATTATTGAGTCCATTACCCAAACCTTTGTGCTACGGGTCTTTCTTCAAGGGTTGACATCAATGACAACCAACCTTAATCAACATTGTTATATTTTCTAGATATTGTTATCCAAGCAACCTTATACTAATTAATCAAATATTTATACTTTAAGTGTGTAATTATTCCATAGTGATATATTAAATGTATTTGTTTAATAATGCATTTTTAATATGAAATAATATTAATCTATAATCTATAATGGAAATTCAATGAAATTTATACAATTTACTATGATATGTTTCAAGTAAAATGATATTGACATTTTAGCATACATCTAAATGCAATCGATATGAAATGGAATTTACTTGAAATTGGAATAGATTTTGTTAATTCAATTTTGATTGTTGTTTTCTATGTCTATAAAGTCAACATAAATGAAATTACTTCATTTATTGAATACCTTATATATATGTATGTACCAAATCATAGAATTGCATGTTATCTTTTAGAAGTTATATTGTTATAAAAAGTTTGCAACTTTATAGTAAGTACAAATTGCAAACTTAAATACTTTATTAAAACATTGTGTAAGAGAATTGTCTGAATGTCAGTGGTGGCAGGTGCGGGGGGGTCATCATTGATCCTGGAGGAAAAAATGTATGCATATGGTTTAGGAAATTCCACCAACAACCACATCGAGGCATATGCCCTCCTATAGGGTTTGTGCATTGCTATTGATTTCAAAATACATTCTCCGATTGTCGTAAGAGATTCAAGCACAATAATCGAATTAATGACTTTGAAATATATCCTAGTTGATAATAAACTAGCATCTATCATCGATTGCTCTCAAAAGGAGGTGTGTTTCTTTCAAAAGATTTCATTTTACTAGACATTGAGGGAGCATAACTCCCAAGTAGACTTGCTCGCCACAATGAGGCCATCGTTTTAAAAATTGGGATGCTTAGGATCGATGAAAGTTCAAGTTATTAAACCATTCCTTAACCATATATACATGCACTCAAGGGCATGTACCACCAGATTACTTCAACATATGTCATACCTCCCTTATCCTTAGTCACATACCAAGGTGAGTAAATTAATGAGACCAACGCATCCCTTTCACATGCTTGAATTCATTGAGAGGCAAACTCTTGAATCACCAGTTAGAAGATATATTTGTCGAGGTGGGGTAATGGAGCTACGAAAGGAAAAGCAGAGTAGGGGAGAAGGGATCCTGTTTCAATTGTCCAACAATCACATGGTAAGAGACATATTCATTCTTTGTATGGTCCTTTGGAATTCTATTTTGGTGTATTTTTCTTTTTGGGGAGCCTTGTGCGTGTTGCATCTCTGGTTCCTAGACTCTCTATGTGCATTGGGTTTTCTAGATTTCATACTCTCTTTGTCGGAATTTTGTTACAGTCACTTTGGTCCTGTGGGTGATAGTCACATCAAGTATCTATTCGATTGTGGTTTGGATTCCTCCTTTTGTGTGTTCAACCTTCTAGTCATGTCGTGTTTAGGCTTAGCTTGATTTTTAGCTCATAGGAGTTGAAAATTTGGTGGAGCCTTAATGGTTTTTTTGTGGATTTGTGTGTTTGCTTCTTTGTTTTAGGTGTTTGGGTTGAAATTGGCTTTGGATTAGCGTCCCTGTCTATGTGTTTTCTTTAAGGTTTGCTTCTTTGTTTTAGATGTTTGGGATGAAATTGGCTTTGGATTAGCATCCTCGTCTATGTGTTGCCTTTATGGATTTTGTGTTGCTAAGTTTAATGTTTTTTAAAGTTACTAGGATATTAGGTGTTTACTTCATAATATATAGTTGTAAGAAGTTCTAGGATATTTTGTCTGAAGACATATGTAAGCCCTACATATGGAGGAGTCTATTTTGTTTAAAAACACTAGAGAACAATAATATGTAATTTCCTTGTTTTGGTTTAAAAGAAAAAGAGAGTTGGAGATTTCTCTGAATGTCAAAATCAAGAGATATGTGTTGAAGCCATTGGTGAAACTCCCCTTGTGTATCTAATGTTGGATATGTTGGATGTTAGACACAAAGGACATATCAATGGCTTAAAAAAACCAACCCCACCAAACAAAATAAACAAGATAATATATAATGTTATATATATAATAGTTGGTATTGTTTATATAAAATAAATTTTATTAGGATGAGTCAACTGAACATCGTTTCCTGTCTTGCACCTTCTCTAAGCATATCTGGAATGACATGGAAGACCATTTGGGTCTGTTGAACGTTTACACTTATCAAACATTTTTTTTAAAGGTGCCAAAACCTATCATAACTTAGTTGTTAACTGACATGTGTGATTAATGGGATTGACGTGGCATCCACTTAGTACCATGGTGGTCAACATGGTAAGTCAACTTGCGGGAGGCATACCTTCAACATACAAACTCTAATTGAGGTGATTTTTTCACCATTGGAAAGCTTACAATGTGTAGAATAGTGTCAAGGGTGTACGAGCTAAGCTTGCAATTCTTTGACCCCAAAAAGTGTTGTTTGATGCCTCAAATGGGCTTTTAAAGTTTTCGAACCCCAAATCACCAAATTGGAACCTGCACCTAAAATGGGCCCTGCAAGCCAATTCTTCCAATTTTTACAATTTTTCCTCCAATAGAAGGAATTAGGTGTGGTATTTCCTATCCGATCTCTTTGATGTTTTATGTATGGATGTGTAATTATTGCATTTATCATCTTCTAGAGTTGTTGTTGAACCATACTTCATAGTAAAACACACCCTAATACACAAGTCTAAAGGTGAATCTCTTATAGGGTTCTTTCAAGAAAAATCATGCATTAATTAACAACAATATTAGGCACAGTGCAAAAAGTTCAAGGATGAGGAAGATAAAATAATTAGGTCCAAAAAATAGTTACTCGAGAAGGTACATTGCACATTTAGGATATAAAGTTATTTCCTTCAAAGAGATAAGAGAAAAACATGAGTGGTGGTCATGGAAACCCATCTAGAAAATAAAATCTCCCTTAAAAATTAGACTTTTTCTTTGGTTAGCCATTTGTAACAAAGTCTTGACATGGGAAATGTGTAGGGAAAGAGAACGGCAAGGGACAAAAAAATGTGTACTATGCAAAAAAGTTGATAAGACCTTAGACCACTTGTTGGTTCATTGTTCATTCATGAAAGAGGTATAGAAAGAAGCATTGCAACTCGTTGAAGCTAATGGCACATGGATAGGCATCTATGTAGAAATATGTTTAGAAAAATGGTTTGAGGACAACATAGTAGAAGACCATGAGGTTCTACCATGTGTAGTTTCTTAGGTGCTCTGGATCAATAGGAATGATATGATTTTTAGAACATACACATTCCTCTCATTCAATTCATCCACTAAATTATGTTTGCATATAGAGGGGTGTGGAAACCAGGAAAGGAAAAGCTTCCAAGTATAATTGTAAGCCCATGTATAGAAAAATCCTATGCATGGGAATATTTCAATGGACCATGTCAAGGAGACACACAGAAGTTGGGGCAGGAGTAGTTTTATATTTGAAGGAAGCTAAAAAAATTGTTTCAAAGAAGCATTGGGAGAGGGTACAAATAACCGGGCAAAGCTTAATTCCATGCATAAATAACAGAAAAAGGAATCTACATATTCATATTTTATGAGATTCCAAGATAGCACTTGACTAGATCAATAGTAAAGTAAATCTCTAAAATTTGACCCTTTCTGCAATTTTGGAAAGAATCAAGGAACTAAAAGAAAATTTCACTGAAAAAAAAATTCAACACATTTGTAAAGTTAAATGTTTCCGTTGATGAGATTTCTAAGCTATATTTATCTCTTTGTACGATTATGTTTACTACATAGGAGGATGAAGCGGGGTCCCAGCTCCCAGCCACTATCAAATTCTCATATGATCAATACCCGATGAGGAGACCAGCCACAACTTCAATTAGGAACCTAAAACTTCAATAAGGGTGGATCTGGAAGAGAGAAGCTAGCCTATGCATGGCTCTATAGCATTGAACCTCTGCACACACATTGATGGATCCCTTTGTGGGAGGGGATCCACCTCTGGTATCCCCATCCCTTGACATGCAGGCCTTTCAGGCCCTAGTCTCATCATACACCAAAGCGCCCAAGATTTCGCCCTCCTGTTTTGTCAAGAAGGCGACAGAAATCCCCAAGGTCGCAATCTTTTCTCCCTCAGCGCGACCATTGGCCCTCAGGCTCACAAATCGTGGTTTAATCGAACAATTCACAGGACTATGGCCATCTCCGAGAGCCATGCACATCTGGTTGGAAGCAAACTGGGGCAAATTGATCAAAGGACAATTGTCAGCAACCTTTTGCGGTAAGGGATTCTTTGCCTTTTTATTTGAAAAGAAAGAAGATAGAGACTTGATCTTTCGCAGTGGTCCATATTTCATGGGGGGCAGAGGAATGTACCTAAACAAATGGACTCCTGAATTTTCCCCAGAAAATTATATCCCCTCTGTAGTCCCAGTATGGGTCAGGATTACCTTTCTTCCCCTGCACTGTTGGAATGATGAAACAATACGAAACATTGGAAACACCCTTGGAAAGTTCATAGATCGAGCCGAGCCAAAGGATGGCCTTCAGGCTTGTGCTAGACTCTGCATAGAAGTAGATCTGGAAAAGGGTCTCCCAGAAGCCATACAATTAAATCTGGACAGTTGGTCCTACATCCAACAGGTGGATTATGAACAAATCCCCTTCAAATATAAAATCTTCCACGAATATGGCCATTTCGCTAAATCCTGCCCCCAAGCCAAGGACACACAGGATCATGATCCCAAGCAAGATCAGTGGTAGCAACCCAAAAGGAAGAAACCTAACGGGAAAAACCAACAGATCCCGCACTAGAATCAAAGGGAAAAACCATCGGACCCAAATGAAAAGATCCACGGATCGCCCCAAAAAGGAGAATCGAGCCATAATCGCTTTGTCAACCTCAGCCAAGATGATACTCCACCTACTTCCATGGAACGTCAGGAAACCAGTGGGAAAGTTCTAGAAGCAGAAGGAAGAAGAAAGGAAGCTACTTTGGAAAAAAAATAAGGAAGTTTTGGAACTAAGCGAAGACCCTACCCAACCTCCACACACTCAAAACCTGGAAAACCCAAAAATATTGGAAGAAGAGGGTAGAGACTCCTCAGACAATGAATCTGAAGTGGAACTAACCCAAACCATCAACAACAAGAAACCTGGAAGGAAATCATATCGAAACAAAAGAGAATCAACAGCGGATAGGGAAAATGAATTAGGGATTACAAAAACTATTGAGGAATCCCTAAAGAAAGATGGAAAAGCTAGCAAGAACAAAGCAACTCAGCACAAGGGAACCAGCTCACAGCCCTCAAGAGGGGGGGCACCCAAAAACCCTGATAAATGATGAAAATCGTCTCCTGGAATTGTATGGGATTAGGCAATAGCCATAAGAAAGAAGACCTCAAAAAACTGTTACAAGTAGAAAAACCTTCAATCTTCATGCTCCAGGAGACGAAGCTGGGGTATCTGGAAACCCTCAATGACCTACAAAAAGTCTGGAACTATTGTGATGGACGTGCAGTGAGCTCCAGAGGGGTCTCAGGTGGAATCAAAATCTTCTGGAAAAGGGAAAATTTTGATTTACAATCACAAGTGCAAACCCAATTCTGGATCCAAGTGAACCTTCTAAATAAAATTTCAGGTATGCTATACTCCATCATTAATGTCTACATTCCAAATAATTACAATGAAAAAATCGAATGCTGGCAATCTTTGATATATCTCGCCAATGGAAGTCCCCTCCAAAACCTTATTATCGCAGGAGACTTCAACACAACCATAGCTGCCATGGAAAAAAGAGGAGGATCGGTCATCAGAGATCAATTTCGAGAAAGACTGGAGGACCTCATCTCGGACTTGAACCTATATGACATCCCTTCCAGTAAAGGGATCTACACATGGAACAACAGAAGGGCAGGGCCCGGTCATATCACAGCCAGCCTGATAGATTCCTAATCATCAGTGATATGTTGGCTCTTCCCGAAAATCCGTGCTCAATGAATCTCCCATGGGCTGGATCAGACCACCATCCCATAAGACTGACTTTTGAAAAGAAGCAAAACTGGGGTCCAATCCCCTTCAAATTAAATCCTCTTTAGCTGGATAGACCAGAGATTCTTCAATCCATTGCCCAGATCTGGAACCAGTGGATCACAGGATCTCCAAATTACATATGGGAGCAGAAACTCAAATCAGTCAAAGATATGTTAAAGAGATGGGCTAAAGATAATCCTCACAGCAAAGCACAAGCAAAAAAGGCCCGGCTGGAGGCCCTCCAAGATGAAATGGAAAAAGCAGAGATTCTACAGAGCCTCCTCACCCAAGAGCAATCCACCCACAAAGAATACATTCAGGCCCTAGCGGAAGAAGAAATGACCTGGCGGCTCAAGTCCAGGAGCATCTGGCTGAAGGTTGGCGACCAAAACACCACCTTATTCCACAACCAAGCCAAAGCCGGAAACTGGGCCAACCAAATCTCTGAGCTTATAACTTCTGAAGGGGAAACTCTTCAGGACTTTGACCAAATTAAGCAGCAAACCTCCTCCCACTTCCAATCCCTGTATACAACCTCTGGCAAAGACAACGATCACCTCTCTGATCTCTTCCTCCAGCATATCCCACCTAAGATAACCAAGGTAGATAACCACCTCCTAGACCAGCCCATAGAGGAAGTTGAAATTCTCAGAGCCCTGAATCAATTCCACGAGGATAAAGCCTCGGGCCCGAACGTATTTACTCTTCATTTTTACAAAAAATGATGGCCCATCATTCAAAAAGATTTCACCAGAATGTTGTGATTCGCCCACAAAGCCAAAAAAATAGGTGGGGCAACAAATTCTTCCTTCCTAGTTCTCCTGCCAAAGGAACACGGAGCCTCCTCCCTCAATCGTTTCAAGCCTATCTCGCTCTGCAACATTTCCTATAAGATCCTGGCCAAAATTATTGTAAATAGGCTCAATCCCCTCCTCAGTGCGCTAATCGTTCCAAGCCAGGGAGGCTTTGTCACAGGGCGTCAAATATGGGATAATTATATCCTCGTCCAAGAAGAAATTCATGCCAACAACACTCATGGGGAGTCTGGAATGGCTTTAAAACTCAACATGGCCAATGCTTTTGACAGAGTGGAGCACAATTTTCTCTTCAAAGTTTTGCGAAAGTTTGTCTTCAGCCAGAACTTCATGAATTGGATCAACTCGTGCATCGAGTCCCCCTGGATAGAGCCCCTCATAAATGGTCGACCAGGCCCCTTATTCAAGACGTCCAGAGGCTTAAGGCAGCGGTGCCCTCTCTCCCCTATTCTCTACGTGCTCATGGCAGAATCGCTAAACAGAAGTCTTGAATGGGAAAGTGCCTCTGGCAATATCCCTGGTATAAAAATTTCTCAAGGAGTAAAAAGATTGAACCACTCTTAGTTTGTAGATGACACAATCCTTCTGAGTGGTGCTTCCAAAGTTCTGTCTAGAAGAATCCTACAAGTCCTGGACATCTTTCTCATTGTCTCGGGAGGATCACTAAATAAAGAAAAACCTCAGATCTATACATGGAATGTGTCGGCAGGGACCAGGGCTGGAATAACTCAAATAATGGGCATTTCTATCACCCAAGACTGGAAATCCTTCAAATACCTAGGCCTCCCCCTCTGTCTCAAAGCCCTTCCTGGAGAATTCTGGCACCTCATCCTTCAAAAGTTCAGGGAAAAAATGGAAATTTGGGGAGAACGGTGACTAAACCCAGCGAGCAAGGTGGTCTTGATAAAATCTGTTATGTCGGCTCTCCCCATGTTTCAATTCTCCACCCTCCTTTCCCCAAAGGGAATTCTTCAAGCGATGAGCCAACTCATTCGTAAATTTCTATGGCAGGGAGGGGCTTCAAATCACAAAAAACTCCATCTAGTAAAGTGGGAAACAGTCACCCAGCCGAAATCCAGGGGAGGCCTGGGCATCCGAGACCCCAAAATCTCCAACGCAACTTTGGGAGCCAAACTTTTGTGGAGACTAATCTCAAGGGACAACGACTGGTGGAAACAGACGCTCATAAGAAAATACAGACTAGAAAAAGAAAAAGAAGCATGGATAATCCGCACCTCCACCAGACAGGATCCCAAATCTGGAGACTAATAAAGGGAATCACCCCCTTCTTCAGAGAGTACCTATCTTGGATCCCAGGAAATTGAAAATCTATAAAAATATGGCAGGATAGGATCTTCGGGGTGACTTTTAACCCCAACAAAGAAAATCTCTCAGATCTAAAATGCTAGATGCTTGGACTAAGAAAGCGCACTTTGTTCGATATCTCAGCCTGGAATGAAAATGGTAGCTGGAGAGATTGGAACTTGGGGAATGTCCCTCAACATTTAATAGAACAGGCTCAATGCCTGATCAAGCTTCTAAAAGGGGCAGTGCCCATTCATAAAACCCAGCCTGATAACAGGGGTTGGGGGAGTCAGGGTTACTCGATCACAGCAGGATACAACCAACTCCTTGATAACACAGGTGGGCAACATTCCTCAGCAAAATAGAAAAATATATGGAATCGGGACTCCCTCCCAAAAATCAACTTCTTTACCTGGACTCTAGCACATGGTAAGATTTTAACAGGGGAGAATCTCATGAAGAGAGGCTATCTTGGCCCCTTCATCTGCCCGCTCTGCAATAACAGCCAAGCAGACATTACCCATATGGTATGGGATTGCTCCTTTGCAAAAAGTTGCTGGAACCTAGCCTTCATGGACCTAGCTAGATCTATACGTTGGCCCACTTCCCCCCACCCCAGCCTGGGAAACTGGGACAAATACTATAGGGGCTCCTTCAAGGACAAGCCGGTGATGAAATGTGTATGGCAGGCGCTTGTAAAATTTCTGTGCTGGCAGATCTGGAAAACAAGAAATAGGAAAAAATTTCAAGATAAGATCACTCCCCCCCGAATAGTAGCAGCTAAGGCAAAGTTGCTTCTATCCGAAGCCCTAAGCTCCCACCCTCTTAAAATCGAAGATACAGTAAACTAGAATAGCCGGGAAAAGGAATGGATGGCAAGCTTCAATCTCAGGAATGTTAAGTATCCTCAGGCATCCCCAAGACAAAGATGGAAACTTCACCACACACTCAACATGGAACGGTGGATCCAGAAGCAAAAAACTCATACTCTCTGCTTCGATGGAGCCTCTAAAGGAAACCCATGGGAGGCAGGTGCGGGGGGGATTATTTATGATCCCGGGGGAAAAACGACAACTCGCTATCACTAGAACTTAGGGACAGATACCAACAACAAAGTTGAGGCCTTCACTCTTTTAAAGGGAGTCCAACTGGCCCATTCCAAGGGTATAAGAAAGCTCGTCATCCTCGAAGACTCGCTCACCATAATAACATTGATGACCAAGGGTACAAATCCCAAAGATCCAAGTTTAAAACAGACTCTTGACAGAATTAGACTGGCCTCCAAAGACATCAAGCTCACCTTTTTTCACATCCTTCGAGGCAACAATAGTGAAGCCGACAAGATGGAAAATGAAGCCATCGGGGCAAATCACGGCACTCTCAGCATTGACAGAGTGGTAACCCTAACCACCTTATATTAATGAACCTCCAAGAGCGGAGTTTGACCTGCCAAAGGATCCCACCCCATGGGGGCTCATTAAGCACCCCTCACGACCACATGGCTAGGCATATAGAAAGCACCGCTCAAGTGTGGTGAAAAGGAAGTGTCCCACCGTTGGCTTGCAAGATATCTCATGGCATGAAGGAGTGGATGCTTTCAGTCGTCCATGTGACAACCTGTCACCGCACCATATGGCATGTGCCATGCACGGATCCTCTCCCTTGTTCGTACAAAATGGCTTCACCTTCAAGCAAGGTGAATTATCCTCTTCGCATGGGAAATCCGATATACTCGAATCGCTTGTGTGGACATGACGCTCTGGTCTCTCACCTCCATCGCCGATTCAGCTCCCCTGCTATCAGACGTCCCTCCATGGCATTGGTTAGTTCTAGGTACTATACTCTTACCACAATATCGCAGGCTCGTTCATCATCTCCCTCCTCAGCAATCAAGTAGCCCTCATGGGAAATTCAATCTGCTCGTATGTCTCTCCAGTCCCTCCTGGCTTTTATCTCAGCCTCTTTGTCACCTTATAATCATTCTCGTAGTATTCAGAAAGCTCCTTAGGATGTTCGATGCTGGGATCTGCCCATCTGTAGATCTTGGAGTCCCCTTCTTGCCATTATCCTAACCCTCCTTCCACATCTTGCTGAGCAACCCCTTAGTCGTCCCCTCTCGCGTTCGCTTCTCCACTTGGGCCCTATGTAGAATTCGCAAGAACCAGCCAATTTCGGCCTTTCCTCCAGGGACAGAGAAATGCAACAGGAGAATTCTGGGTAGGAAGACTCAGACTCCTAGCCAGAAGATAATTGGGAGCCTGAATGCGGAGGATGCAGCAACCTCCGAGAGCAATTGGGAGCGTTGAGTGCCAACAGGGAATTCGAAATGGAAACACTATCCCATCATCGTTTTTTGATCAGCAAGCTATAGGATGAAAGTGAAGCACAGAGAAGCCAGATTGTTGCTAATTGAGTGCAAATTGACACTCTTCAGCTTAGGTTGGACCAGCTTGATGACACGCAGGCCCCAACAAGCAACTTGGACTCTCAGCAAGGATATTCGAGGAATGTCCAGTCCAATTCGATTAATCAGGTGCCCAATTTGAATGTGCCACCTCATGATCCTAGGAGAAATGAGCAGCAACCCTGCGAAGAAGAAGCTCTAAGTTAATCACCCTTAATCTCAAATAGCTCCATGTTTTGTCATTTTGTGTTTATAAGCGACTCCTTCTGCAGAATATACGTAGGAATTTCTCCACACGATATTTGTTGTAAGCAAAGGGGATATCTGAACACCCCAAATTTTGTAACAGTCCTCATAGAGAAGAACTCAAAAACAGTCCTCCATGGTTTTTTTTTTTGTAACTCCAGTGGATATATCCAACCAATTAATATCTCTTTACCAGTTCTTGTAAAAAAAAAAATGAGGAGACCAGCCACAACAACTCACTGAAAACTATAGGACAAATGCTGACAAATTTGTGTTGTTTCATTTTTTGTTTTTCCACAAACAAGATCTAGATCCAAGATTTTGTTAGAAGAGCTTATATGAAAAATATTTTTGATGTATGTAGTATTTGGGCTTTCTCGAGGAAAAATAATAGTATTATAGCCTTTTTTTAAGGTTTTGATAATGACAATAACTTTTTCTGAATGTTCACACACATTGCAATGTGTATTCAAATTTCTATTTAAAATAGTAAATATACGATTTTTTTCTTGAAAAAGAAAAAGAGCACAAACACAGTGTCCCCTTAAATCGACAAACACATCATGAGTATCCAACAATTTACTACAAGAATACAAACAAATAAGAAAAGTTTTCCCTGCTCTAAAACTTTTTCAGTTACTGTAAAAACTTGTAGAAATAAATTCCATTGTTGGGACGAGAACCTGAGTCTCTCAGGTTAGAGATGACCAACTAGATGACAATGAAGCACAAAGTTAGGTTGAACATTAAGTGTATGAAGTAATTTCGAAATAAATTTTAAAAAAATGGCATTGTAATTTGTTTGAATCAATAATCAATCCATGAATGATGTGTATTTGGGTTCATGTTTATCTATTTATAGAATAGACTAGACTTGTCAATATCAATCTATGAATAGAAGTCCATGTGATGGACAAGTCCTTGTGATTTCACTCTCATCAAACAAAATGGAGCTACGAAAGGAAAAGCAGAGCAGAGGAGAGGGGATCCTAGTTCAATTGTCCAACAACCACCTGGTAAGAGACATAGCCATTCTTTGCATGGTCCTTTGGAATTCTAGTTTGGTGGATTTTTCTTTTTGGGGAGCCCTATGTGTGTTGCATCTCTAGTTCCTAGACTCTCTATGTGCATTGGGTTTTCTAGATTTCATACTCTCTTTGTTGGAATTTGGTTGCAGACACTTTGGTCCTATGGGTTATAGTCATAGCAAGTATCTATTCGATGGTGGTGTGGATTCCTCCTTTTGTGGGTTCAACCTTCTAGTCCTATCATGTTTAAGATTAGCTAGATTTTTAGCTCATAGGAGTTGAGAATTTGGTGGAACCCCGGTGGTGTTTTTGTGGGTTTGTGAGTTTGCTTCTTTGTTTTAGGCATTTAGGTTGAAATTGGATTTGGATTAGTGTCCTTGTCTATGTGTTTCCTTTAATGTTTGCTTCTTTGTTTTAGGTGTTTGGGTTGAAATTTCCATTGGATTATCGTCCTTGTCTATGTGTTGCCTTTATGGATTTTGTGCTGCTAAGTTTAATGTTTTTTAAAGTTACTAGGATATTAGGTGTTTACTTCATAATATATTATTGTACAAAGTTCTAGGATATTTTGTCTAAAGACATATGTAAGCTCTGTTTTTTGCATATAAGGAGGAGTCTATTTTGTTTAAATGCACTAGAGAACAATAATATGTAATTTTGTTGTTTGTCATAGATACAACTTTATATAATACAATTTTCCTAGTTTTGTTTAAAAGAAAAAGAGAGGTGGAGATTTCTCTAAATGTCAAAATCAAGAGATATGTGTTGAAGCCATTGGTGAAACTCCCCTTGTGTATCCTATGTTGGATGTTAGACACAAAGGACATATTAGTGGCCTAAAGAAACAACCCCACCAAACAAAATAAACAAGATTATATATATATATATATATATATATATATATATATATATATATATATATATTATANTATATATATATATATATATATATATATATATATATATATATATATATATATATATATATATATATATATATATATATATATATATATATATATATATATATTATAGTTTATATTGTTTATATAAAATAAATATCTTGCACCTTCTCTGAGCATATCTGGAATTACATGGAAGACCATTTGGGTCTACTGAACCTTTAGATTTATCGAACATTTTTTTTGAAAGGTGTCAAAACCTGTCATAACTTAGTTTTTAACTGACATGTGTGATTAATGGGATTGACGTGGCATCATCTTAGTACCATGGTGGTCAACAAGGTAAGTCAACTTGCATGAGGCATAACTTCAACATACAAACTCTAATTGGGGTGATTTTTGCACCATTGGAAATCTTACCATGTGTAGAATAGTGTTGAGGGTGTAAGAGCTAAGATCGTAATTATTTGACCCCAAAAAATGTTGTTTGATGTCTCAAATGGGATTTGAAATGTTTCAGACCCCAAATCGCCAAACTGGGACCTGCACCTAAAATGGGCCCTGCAAACCAATTCTTCCAATTTTTACACTTTTTCCTCCAATAGAAGGAATTAGGTGTGGTATTTCCTATCCGATCTCTTTGATGTTTTATGTATGAATGTGTGATTATTTCATTTATCATCTTCTAGAGTTGTTGTTAAATCATACTTCATAGTAAAACACACCCTAATACACAAGTCTAAAGGTGGATCTCTTGTAGGGCTCTTTCAAGAAAATTCTTGCATTAATTAACAAAAATATTAGGCACGATGCAAAAAGTTGAGGGATGAGGAAGATAAAATAATTAGGTCCAAAAAATAATTCCTTGAGAAGGTACACTACACATTTTGGATATAAAGTTATGTTCTTTAGAGAGATAAGAGAAAAACGTGAGTGGTGGTCATGGAAACCCATCTAGAAAATAAAATCTCCTTTAAAAATTAGACTTTTTCTTTAGTTATCCCTTTGTAACAAATTCCTGACATGGGAAATATGTAGGAAAAGAGCACGGCAAGGGCCAATGAATAAATTGAGAGAATACAAGAAGTGGAGGAAAAGGCATAAATCCACCTCACGTACTTGTATTCATTTTCATGATACAATATATAATACAATAATGAAACCACCTCAATTTCTCTCACATCAACACATCATCAAGAGATAAAGTAGGAGGAGGAAAAGTAGGAATCTAGAAACACACTTAGGATAACAGCTATATCCTAGTTATGTGAAATACATAAAGGTGGTATACTAGGACTTAATGATTGTATATGAGAAAGATTCTAACATC
>ML776754.1:1494307-1514285 GCA_009831015.1 Picea engelmannii | reverse complement strand
TAATCATTAGTCTGAACAATAATACCAGCAAAGAAGGATAAAATCACATCATCTCCAAGTCTTCATGTTGAAACTCCAGAACTGGGCCTCAATGAAGAACTGCCTGAAAAACCGCCAAATATGGATGTTGAAAACTCTATAAATCTCATTGTGTATTCTTGTGAGCCATAATGTTTGTAATTTGTTCACTGATGTGAACTCAAATATGATGAGAGTTAACCAATAGAAGTGAATCAACTGCAAATCTAACACATCCCTAAAAAATTCCTAACAACTCAATCAAATGCCAAGCTGCAATGTAGAAGGATCTTGTTGTCCTATGCTAGGTCGAATGACCATCCAAGTGAACCAAATTTCCACATCATTGCTCTCAAAATCACCATCCCTATGTATGATTCAATTGTAAGTCATTGAACCATAATTATTCCAAAGTCTGTCATATACAGACTGCAGTTGCCCACCTGAAAAATTCCATGCCCATCTGGCATATTTTCTGTCGAAAATTTCAGTCTAACAACCATCTTCAATTTCATCATTAATTCCCCTCTTTTATAGATGAAAGGAGAGACCACAAGTGGTTTCATGAACCACCTTCATTTGGTTATTGAACTCCCCCCCTTAAGATGCATAAGAATTGCATCATTGTACTCCTCCCTTTAGGCTCAAGAGAGTACCATACTTCAATTGTCTACATCACAAAGTGGGCATGTGGAAAACAACCACATGGTATCTCGTCTTGGGAGGGCCATGCTTAAATGTTATGCCATAAGGGGACCACTTTGGACTTAATTTTGAAAGAACATATAGAATTGGATCTGGATCATCACCGAAATCAGCTAGAATAGTTGTTTGAAAGCTTTTGACTGTTGCCATTTATCCATGCAGTTGTGGTTGTACCTCTGTCTTGAATAGACTGTAAGACTGATGTAGTGTATTTACTTGTTGATTCCATTTCCATGAAGTTATCCATCCATAATTATTTTTTTTCTTAACATTTTTTGTCTTGTGACATATTTCTAAGAGGTAATTTGTCTTCCCACAATGAAGATAAGGATGGAAATCAAAACAATGTGACTCCAAGTGACCAACTCTATGACAATGTTGGCACTTATTAGTAATATTCTTCACTCATGAAATCCTACACACACAAGTTGAATTGGTTTAGATTAATCTGGGATATGAAAATTGTTTCTTTTGTCATATCCTAAGCCATGTCGATCTTTGTTGAATGATGATTCTTCCCAAGGTATAAAAAATATCTTGGAAAGATCATTTTGACTTTTCTCTTTTACTTCTTCACATTTGTTGTTGTTGTTTCTTTCATTATGTGCTTCTTTTTGGGACTCATCTTCATCAAGACTTTCCTTCATGTGTCCATTGTATGATTCCATGTCACGACTAGTTAAGGAATCATCAATCACTTGTGTTTATTTTGTATCCACCATTAGGTCATGTGTATAACAAGTAAAATCAACCATCTATAATAAGTCTTTTGTGTCACAAGTAGCATCAACCATTTGCATTATGTCTTGTGTGTAACAAGTTGCATCAACATGTTGTATGAACTTGTTTATATCACATGTTGCATCAACCATTTGGATAAACTCCTATGTGGCACATGTTGCATAAATCTTCTCTATTAGATCTTCTTTATCATAACTTGCATCAACTTTTTAATTTTCTTCAGATGTTGCATCAATCATGTCATCAATTTGATTATTCTTTTCTCTTAACTTTATCTAAAGTGCATCAATCAATTGATCCTTCATTTCTATATCATCTCGGAGATCCTTTGTTGATTGTATTGTATCAACCATGTGATCAATTATGTTTTGGTTTTGAATTAACTTCAACTCAAGTGTTTCAATCAATTTATCTTTCATGTCAATTTGATCATGTAATTCATGGTTGTACTCTTGCAATTCCTTGATTTCTTGAGAGGCGTTTTGTAAATGCTTTCCTCCTTTACCCATTTCCAATTATTGTCTTACTCACGCTTGCTTGCACTCACTCTCTTGAACTTGCTCAGTTGATTTTTTTAACTTAAACTTCTCTTGCTTGTACTTCACACTTACTTGTACTCTTGAACTCCCTCGCTTGATTTCGCTTTCTTCCAAGAAGTTGAGGGTGTCTGATACTACCAAAAATGCACCCAAAATTTTGATGTTTACAATGATTTGTGTTTTAACCATAGAACCTATAGAATAAAGAATAGAATGGCACAAGAAAGTCTTGGGTGTCGATTTCAGTCGAGAATGTACCCGAAAAATTACAAAAAAAATGCAAATTCAACTTCACTTGATTTCAAAAAGACAAGTAAATTTACAAAAGGACTATTTGTAAGCTACAATTATTGTTGATTCAGAAATTGAATTGAACTTCAAATTTGATGGTGCCTTGATTTGGGGCATGTCCAATTCTTCTTTGATTCCACGCTTGATTTTTCCACATTCTACATCGTCGGATCCTCAATATCAATGAGGATATGGTCCACATTTCTAAATTGATTCTCGGACATGTGGGTTATGGACCCAATTATCTATCTTCTCTTCAAATTAAATATTTGATCCATTGATTGGAAAACACACATGCTACCAGAGTTATATGCACGTTGCAAGAATATATATGCATTACTGAACCTTTGAGTCCCTCATCCTTTTAATGAACGCTCAACTCAGGCTCATAGACAAATAAATCAGACTTTATTTTAGAACCAATAATTGTTATTGGAGCTCAGATGCGTTAAAGGAATTTGCTAAGCACTATCAGAATGTCGTTCACAACCTTGGCCATAATTCTTTTCTTCTCAACATTCACCAATAGTTGCAAAAAATATTCAACGCATCGACACAAACATGAATTAACTGCATTAACAAATATAAAGATAGATAAACAAGTGAGTTAAGGAATAAACACATCAATTAAGTCGAGCCGGACGATCTAATTACATAATTTTGGGTGCTCTTGTGTTCCTGGCCTCTACTCGGTTTGATCTACATTCTTCTGGATGCCCTCTATACTATGTCCGCATGTTTACATCTAAAAGACAATACAATAGCGTGGATCGTCTCAGATCCACAATCTTCTCTTAAAAATCGTTAACTAATCCCTAATATCACCAACTATTGGATCGAATGAGCGATTTCAAGCCAACAACTAACAAATCATATTGTTATTAAATGTGTTTTTACATAATATCTCAATGAATTCACATCCCCATGCCATGACTTTCCTTCTTGTCAACTCGGATTTTAATTATATTTGGGGGGATCGATGTTGCTGCATCAAATTCGTGGGGTGCAAACTTTTATGACCTCCTGGTCATATGTCTTCTTGGTCTTCTCGTAACAGCTTTAACTATTGAGTGCAACAAGGCCTATGTAGTATAAATCCTCCTCCTTGCTACACGATGCCTCACTAAGCTTCTCTCCTCTGAGCTCAGTCTCTTAGCATCTCCCTGGTTCTCTCATCTAGAACCTCTTGAGCACTCCTTGCTCTAGGCTGCTACAAATATTCTCACCTTCCTCTACTGCTACCTTCACAATTATAAAGACCAATTTACTTACCAAACCTCAACATACTTGTACCTCCTTCCTCTGCACACATAATCTTCTTCTTCTTTGATACCACTTGAAGAAATTCAGAGCACACAAGAAGTGGTGGAAAAGGCATAAATCAATCTCACGTACTTGTATTCATTTTAATGATACAATATATAATACAATAATGAAACCACCTCAATTTCTCTCACCTCGACACCTCATCAAGAGATAAAGTAGGAGGAGGAAAAGTAGGAATCTAGAAACACACTTAGGACAACAACTATATCCTAGTTATGTGAAATACATAAAGGTGGTATACTAGGAATTAATGATTGTATATGAGAAAGAGGTTAACAGCCAAGAAAATATGTACTATGCAAAAAATATTATAAGACCTTAGACCACTTGTTGGTTCATTGTTCATTCATGAAAGATGTATGGAAAGAAGCATTGCAACTCATTGAAGCTAATGGCACGTGGATAGGCATATTTGTAGCAACATGTTTAGATAAATGGTTTAAGGACAACATAATAAAATACCATGGGGTTCTATCATGTGTTGTTTCTTGGGTGCTCTCACTTGAGAGGAATGATATGATTTTTTAGAACAGATACATCCCTCTCATTCAAGTCATCCACTAAATTAGATTTGCATATAGAGGGGTGTGGAAACCATGCAAGGAAAATCCTCCAAGGATAATTATAAGCCCACGTATAGAAAAACCCTATGCATGGGAATATTTTGATGGACCATGTCAAGGAGACACACAAAATTTGGGGCAAGAGGAGTTTTATGTTTGAAGGAAGTGAAAAAATTGTTTCAAAGAAGCATTGGGAGAGGGTACCAATAACCAGGCAAAGCTTAATTCCATGAACAAATAACAGAAAAATGAGCCTACATATTCAAATTTTAGAAGATTCCAAGATAGCAATTGACTATATCAATAGTAAAGTAAATCTCCAAAATTTGACCCTTTCTTCAATTTTGGAAAGAATCAAGGAACTAAAAGAAAATTTCACTAAAATTTCTTTTCGACACATTTGTAAATTTAAATGTTCCCATTGACGAGATTTCTAAGCTATCTTTATCTCTTTGTACAATTATGTTTACTACATAGGAGGATGAAGAGGGGTCCCAGCTCCCAGCCACTATCAAATTCTCATATGATCAACACCCAACAAGGAGACTAGCCACAACAACTGGCCAAAAACTGCAAGACAATGGACAAATGTTGATAAATTTGTGTTTCATTTTTTAATTTTTCCACAGAGAAGATCTAGATCCAAGATTTTGTTAGAAGAGATTATATGACAAACATTTTTTATGTATGTAGTAGTCAAGATTTCTCAAGGAAGAATAATAGTATTATAGCCTTTTTTTAAGGTTTTGATATGACAAGAACTTTTTCTGAATGTTCATGTGCATTGCAATGTGTATTCAAATTTCTGTTTAAAATAGTAAATATACAATTTTTTTCTTGAAAAGGAAAAGGAGCACAAACAAAACATCCTCGTAATACGACAAACACATCATGAGTATCCAACACTTTACTACAAGAATACAAACAAACAAGAAATGTTTTCCCTGCTCTAAAAAAATTTCAGTTACTATAAAAAAAAAAGTAGAAATAAATTCCATTGTTGGGACTCGAACCCGAGTCTCTCAGGTGAGAGCTGACCAACTAGACGACAATGAAGCAAAAAGTTAGGTTGAACGCTAAGTGTATGAAGTAATTTTGAAATAAATTTTAAAAATTGGCATTATAATTTATTTGAATCAACAATCAATCCATCAACGACGTGTATTTGGGTTCGTGTTTGTATATTTATAGAATAGATCAGACTACCAATATCAATCTATGAATTGAAGTACATGTGATGGACAAGTCCTGATGATTTCACTCTCAACAAACAAACAATAACAAGATAAGGATGGAATCACACAACATCCCTTCATTGCATCAACCACTCCACTCCTCTTGTTTCTCAACTATAAAAAATTATTGTAATTGTTTCCTCCAAAATATTTGCAATTGTGTCAGAATTTCATCTCATAACTAGGAATCATATGTAATATCATGTTCGAGGAACTGTCTAGAATTACACCACCAGTGTGTAATTACCAATGATTTAGAATAATTATTAATTAGAATTGTAAATATTTGCACCATAAGTGAGTACTTACCAATGGTTTCGAGTAATTATTTAATTAGGATTGTAAATATTTACACCATCAATGAGTACTTACCAATGATTTCCAGTGATTATTTAATTAGAATTGTAAATATTTTGACTAGTCTTTGGTAATTATTTAATTAGAATTGTAAGTATTTTGATTAAGCTTTGGTGTGCAAATCGCGCGAAAGCGAGCCTTCGTTGCCACAAATTATGATGTGCACTCTCCTCAATGGAAGATGCTACAGAGACCCCCCTTCCAAGTGCAATGGAGGTGGCCTTCCTAGGTTATCGACCTTCCTAATCATCGATTAACCTCGCCCAGGTAAGTATGGTATACACCATTTCATTTCATATCTCCAATTTATAAATATCTTAGCCTACTTAATAAGCAATGTGGGTAAGCATGCTAGATTTATTCTTAATTTCTAGATCCTTTTAAATCAGGTAGGCTCGATTCATAGATTTATAAAGTTTTGATAAAATTAACCCCTTTAAACAAAGGCCTCAAGGTCTAGGACAATTTCTTTTTTTCTAATGAGATATGTTATGTATGCAAAAAATTATATAATGATATTATCTATTTATGAAATTGTAGCATCTAAAAATCCAAATTTTCTACCACATGTAGTACTTGGATATGTCTCCTCAAACTACTGAAAATTTCACAGTCTGAAAATTCACCTAAAAAAAGTTATAGCGAAAATTCTAAGATGATTCACTTGAGACTAATTTTAGGACTAGTAAAAAACCATAACTTCCATGAGCTATATCTCGGAAAGTAAATTGATCCAAAGCTTGGAATTTTTACCACTAGTACTTCACTATGTATCCTCAAGATCCTGAATATTTCACTGTCTGAAAATTTACCAAAAAAATGTTATAGAAAAAAATCCAAGATGACTCATTTGAAGGAGAAAAACCCTAGGATCGTAGGCTCTAATACCAAATGTTAGACAACAAACACCCAAATAGCTTGAAAATATAAAGATAAGTAACTCCACACCTTGAGAAGTAGATATAAAAATGAAAGATAAGCCTCTTTGAGGGGTAAAAATCATTTTACAATAGAACAAATGTACAAGATGAGATGATTCTAAAACTAGGTCTCATATGTGTATGTGTGTGTGTAGGAAACAATTGGTAGGATTACAATTAAAAGGTCTAGTCAACAAACTATTATAGCCAAACATACTTACCGACTTAATGAGAACTGTGACCTCAATACGAGAACTCTAGCCCAAAAAGCCCATATTCTTGCATAAAAGAACATCAAAATCAACCCCCAAATCAAAAAATGGTACTATCGGTAGCACCAGTTTTTTAAACGGGGTCAAAATTACAACATTTTTCAAACATGGCCTTCAAAACTTAGACATTAGCTCAGAAAAACCTTAAAATCAGTGCCTAAAAAAAAGATGTTTTTGAATTTTTTTTTTCTTTTCAAAACATTAAATTTTGAGATAATTTGAAAACATATTTTTAGCACTTGGTACCATTAAAACCAAAACCTCAAAATCAACCATCAAATTGAAAAGTACTACTACTGGTAGCACCCATTCTAAAATTGGGGTATGAAAATGACACATTTTTATAATGTGGTAAAAGAACTCATCGTTACTGTAAACAAAATCATAAAATCAACCCTTAAATTTTTACTTTTTAAATCTTATTATCATGCAAAGCACGAAGTAATACATAATGCCATGAAAATATCACAATATACTTTAAAAATTCAACGTCACTTTTTAATAATTTTTTACTTATAATAATAAAAAAATAAATACAAGTAACATTGAATGAAACATAAATAATTTCTTAAAAGTATTGTTATATTGACCATATTCAAAACATATGAGCTAAGAAATTTTATTATATTATCCATAATAAAAAACATATCATTCATAAAGCATAACAAAAGATTCATAACTTCATGTAAGACCATATGTAAGTTCAATGCTCTTTTTTAGTTACCATACAAACATCATATGGATCAAAAATGCATAAAATGTTTCATACACTTATTCAGATTGACTCATGGTTTCTGAAATACCATCAGAGTCTACATTGTCTTCAGATGAATGTTTGGATGAAGATGTAGTTGATACATACTCTTCTTTATTGTCAATGAATTCACCATCTAAGTCTACATGCATGCCCAACATTTCAGATGTCAAATGTCTTTTAGATCTACAACTAGGTTCAGCAGACTCTCATCTTTCATTTATTTCTTGTGGCAACAACCTCTTGATAATCTCTATTGTCTTGGAGCAAAGAGTTCATCTCTTTGTCAAATTGAATTCATAAACAAGTATGTCAACATCATCTAATTTTAAGAGGTCGGTGCGACGACGAGTTTTATTTTGACCCTTTCTTTTTCTCTTTCTATTGACATGTTTCTCAACCACCATCTCTGGCTTGTACACACCATTGAATGCGTGTGTACTTGTTGCATACCAATGCACTTCAATTGCAATAACATCATCATTTTCTTTCTCAATCTTTATAACATTTCCTATCCAGAATGGATAACCATGTGGATCTTCAGTCGCTAAAACTGCAATCATGCTACCCTCCTTAATATATTGTATTGAACCCCTGTAAAGGTCTTCCATGGCTTCATGTTGTGCATGTGACCTTCGCGAACCAATATACATTTCTCTTTCCTCTCCTTGTGTAAACTAAATAGCACCTTGAGATTCTTGTTGAACATCAATAATGTTTGTTTCTTCAGATTCATTTGGCATATTTTTTGGCCAATGAAATGGAGTCATCAACATTGTATCTTCATTTGTTGAGATTGAAATTATGTCACTTTGACTATTGGAAAAAGAATCCCACCAAACAGAATCAACAACATCAAAGTACTCATATGTATCCTTAATTGACTTTTTAATTTCTTCCAAGAATTCAGAATAATCTACATCTCTATTACGCCTTCGTGCATTATGGATTTCAGCAACTGATTGTAAAAATAATAACATTGATGCAAAAATTGGACGATCTGGAATGAACTTCAAAAATGATAAACCTGATGAAGGCCCCCATTCTATAGTAGTAGAATATTGCTTTCCCCATATAAGTGTTTTCCCATCAATTTTTTTGAAACAAAATTGATGTTGGAAGCTAATGTTATTAAGTTGCTCAATACATTTTTCTTCACGATGTGATCCCTGAATAAATTTTGCATGTCAACAGTTTCTTCTAATATATGAAAAATAGGCTCTGGAATGTATGATTTATTGATACATTCAATCAATGATGGTAGACTTCCAACATTTTTCCTCTCCAATGTTACTGAAAAATGACTGAACATTTGATCAATATGATCATGAGTGTGTCCAACAAGAAGCAAAACAACTTTCACCTTTTGAAATATTCTCATTTCAACAAGCATGCTTAGATATCCTAACACAATTTCATTTTTATTTTCACGACTAGTGTTGTCCAACTGTAGATAGAGAACTTGAGGAAGATTTCCAAACCAGTGAGTGAGCTCATGATGAATTATGGTGATGGTCAGATTTGCATCATTATGAATATTTGGAGCTGTGAAGTAAACCCTTGGACACATTTTTCCATTGAAAATCATACAACCAACCAAGTGAAATTGAATGAAATTCTCTTTATGTAAATTTTTGGGTGTACGGACAAAATGTGGTAGATGTGTTTTCTTGTGGTCCATGCCATCAATTATCATACCTAAATATTTGTTTGGAACATTATAACACTTCTTCTGATGTTTGTATACCTTTTGTCTTTCACTTGATTGTTGATTTTGATGTTCTTGAAGTGCTTTGACTATGAAATTTGCACATGACATAAAATGAAAATATTGATCGTGTGTTTTCATAGTTGATAATTATTCATTTAAAAATAAAAATAAATAAAAAATAGCAAATACATACCTCTTTCTATCCCTTCAGATTTATCTCTTCTTGATTTAAGAGTAGCACATATACTACAAATCCCCATCCTTGACTTCTTAGGAATACAAACATTGTTGAATTGTTTCTTCCATATTCTTGTAAAATATGCATATGTAATAAAATTACCATTTCCTTCAACACCTTTAGCATATCCTTTGTATAAGTTGTAGATTTTCCTCTTTGAAAAATTATCTGGAATATGTATTGTGTCTCTATCTTGCATACACTCTCCATGTTTGGAAAAGAAATCACACATCCATGACAATGTAGTGTTTGCGAATGGCCCACTCTCTCGTCCATGATGTACCTTTGAATAAAATTATGGATATTTTTCCAACCTTGTCTGGATTCTTGATAGACGAAGATTACCAATTGAGTGATTTTTTTTAAAGCCTTTCTGCAAAGTAAAATATTCCCAATGCACCCCATAAAATATCATGTATTGGTGGATATCATGCACCCCATCAAATATAAATTTTGCATGCTCTTATTCATTGACAAATATGTCTTCCTTTTATTCAAGGCATACATGTAGTCCATGCTTTTCAAACAATTCTTTTGACAACATTCACTTGAAATCAATTCACTTATGGAAATTGATTTAGTGAGAAATTCTTTCCTAGACCTTGTATAACTAGAATGATTTGGATTGATATAAAAAGGTCTAATCATGGTCCTAGACACAATGTTTATTTGCAATGTCTCCACTATTTCATCATCCTCACTAGAAGGATTTTCCTTATCACCACAAGGAGTATCAAGCAAAACATTGCCAGGAGACTAAACTAGAGAATGTCGATCACCTTCATTTGTTGTCGTTGAATGATTGAAAACATAATCATTTGGAGGAAAATCATCATCAACATTGTGTCCACTATTGACATAATCATCTTCATTGCTTTCAAAATCCCCACTTGAGTGAAAATTTTCACCATCTTGCTTAGTGCCTTGAAAACCTTCATCGGTATCTTGAAAATCAACATAAACATTGTTTCTTTTTAATTTATCACTCAGGAAAGAGTGACCACCAATGGCATAATCATCTTCATTACTTTGAAAATCGCCACTTGAGAGATATTCTTCAGCATCCTCATTATTGGCTTGAAAATCCTCACTTGGAGGAAAATCTTCATTATCCTCATCGGTACCTTGAAAATCCTCACTTCGAGGGAAATCATCAGCACCAACATTGCTTCTTTTAAATTCCTCATTCGAGAAAGATTGTCCATCATTGCCATAATCGTCATCATTACTTTTAAAATCCCCACTTGGGGGAAATTCTTCTTCATCCTCATTCATGCCTTGGAAATCCTCACTTGGAGGAAACTTTTCATTATTACCTTCAAAATCCTCACTTGGAGGAAATTCATAATCACCAACATTGTTGTCTTTAAATTCTCCACTCGGGAAAAAGTGTCCACCATTGTCATAATCATCTTCACTGCTTTTAAAATTTCCACTTGAGGGAAGTTCTCCATCATTTTCATTGGTGCCTTGGAAATCGTCATCGGTACCTTGAAACTCCTCACTTGGAGGAAAATTTTCATCCCAATCATTTAAATGTTGATCATAGTCTCCACTTTGACCTACATTTTGATTATTTTCATTACTATTAAACTGCTAACTAGATTTATCACCATCATATTCCTCCTCTTCATCATCGGTGCCTTCAAAGTCTTATGATTTAAGACTTTCATGAGGAACATGTTGAATAAAGTTGCTTGCACCATGATCAAGATTATGACTAGCTGAAAAATACGATGCCTCATTTGCATTACAAACATTCCTATGGCATTTCCTAGTCCCAACAAAAGAGGTATGCGAACAATTTGTTAATGTCTCAGAAATAAAATCTTATTTATCTGACGAAGCCAACCCTTCTTTCTGAGAACATATAATGATAGAAATGTTCACCCTCCCTATGAGATTATTATAACATGCATAATGATATGTTCCCTCTAAATGCCCCCCCAAATATATATATATATATATATATATATATATATATATATATATATATATATATATATATATATATATATATATATATATAATTTCCCTCCGAAATTTTGCCCCCAAAATATTCCCCAAAATTTCACCCCAAAATTTTCCCCTCAAATTTTTCCCTCCAAAATTTCCCCCCAAATTTTTTCGCTTATTTTCCCTTAAAAATTAAAAACAATTTTTACTCTTTTATTTTGTTATTTACATGTTAAATACAATATTTATCATGTTTATTTATTTATCCCACATTTATTAAACATAATGATGATCCATATAATTTTAGGTATATATATATAAACAATATACCTAAAAAAAAATTATCCCACATTCATTATACTAACAATGATTTATATCATCTGTGTTATATATACACAGTCTTGTTTTATATTTTTATATTGTGTTATATCTTGGGCAGTATTTGTTTTAGGATTGTGAAAATTAAAAAACCTTAAATTTGTTTAGATGTTTTCTACTTTTTCTAAAAAATACCCGACGTTTTAAAAAATTTGAGACTTTTTTCAAAAAATATTAACAAAATCCTTAAAAAAATGTGAAAAAAACAGGAAAAAAAAGTCAAATTTAGGTATATTTTTAGAAAACAAATTAGCTTTTTTATTGTTGTTTACTTAAATTTTATTAGTTTTGGCCCATGGTGGTCATTGGGCAATGTTTGTGCCTTAGTCGCAGGGGGTTGGGGCGATCCCTGACATCGCCCTAGCCCAACCAGCCCTGTGGTCATGCCCATGGCTTGGCCACAGGAATGCCCCACCACGGCCAAGTCACGGTCCACGGGGCTGGGGCAATCCCCGACATCACTCTAGCCCAACCTTCCCTGTGGCCATGCCCATGGCTTGGCCACAAGGATGGCCCCCCACGACCAAGTCACGATCCACGATTTTAGCATAAGCCCAATAAGTCCATGGGTCAAAATGTTTTTTACATATGGGTAAAAAAAATTAAATTAGTTTTTATATTCAATGTTGTGTTTTTTAGTTTATTATAATGTGAAAGGCCTATTTTTTTTTTTTTATCTTAATATAGGAAAATGGCAGGAAAGAGATTGTCTATGAATATATCTGGATCACGGCCTGCAATAATGGCGTCAAAAAATGCAACTGGAACCTCCCTGAATGTTAGGCAACAAAATGATAGCTTAACACTTGAGCTATAAAAGGCAATGAAGAATGTTAGAGAGTGGAAATTTGTGGAAGGTGAAAACAAACAAGAATATTCTTGGTTTGTTAAAGACAAGCAAGGAAACAATGGAGATCATATATATTTGTATTGTGTCGAATTAGAGCATGTGCAAGGAAATTATGAGGCACTTGGCTTGTTACGAGATATATGTTTGGTGTTAGCCACAGATATTTTTTATGCATTTGTCAAACAAGGGAGAACTTATATCAATTTTAGATATTGTTTCAAATTGAGCAAGTATAACAAGAATGAATGTTTTTCAGAATTATGTGCATCCATCGTTGATGACATTGAGAAAGGCAATGTAAATTTTTTATTTCTATTTTTGTGTCATTTATTATTTTTAGTATCGTGGTAATGTTTTAATTTTATTTAACATGAAAATGTTATATTTTATTTTTACAGGATTTTGTTGAATGACTTTCACATATGTTAGTGGGATTTACTCTACAGAGAATGATACCATGGATGTCATCAATGCTTTTCATATTGAAAAGACACAAGAAGGAAGGAAAAAGAAACAGAAAGTAATAGAGGTTGAACCTGCAAGAGTAGACAGAGAAGAACACGAAAGAAGAAAGAAAAATCCTCATTCTAGAAATCCTAAAAGAGTTACATTTGAAAATGAGGAAACTCCAAATGAAGATTTTGTTGAGATTGGTCCCAATGAGGTTATCACTCCTTCTCGCAAAAAGAACAAACAAGATAAATGCAAAAGAGAGATGGTTGATGATGAGTCTATTCCTATTGATTATGAAGAAATCATTGATTTAGATGAAACACATTTAAATCATAAGAGGAAGAAAACAAATGTTGATAATGTTTGAGAATCCATCATTAGCTCAGAGTATTATAATGAAATTCCTAAAGGTAGCAGAGAAATAATAACACTGGTTGTTGATCTAGAGGATGGTATTATGAAAACAACACAAAATATCATTTGAAATAGAATGAGGATGGAAAACTTAGTTAATGATGGCCACACATTTCACTTGAATGTGAAACAACTTTATAAACCCACAGAAGGGCAGGAAAAATATCAAATTAGAAAACCGCATCACGTGCATATTCACAATTTGAAATCATTGATTAGGTACAATCCATATGCACATGTGGTTGACTACCCAGTTCTTGTTGACCCAATGGAATTTCCTACGAAGGAAGAATTTGATAGATCAAAATGTTTTGACTACAAATATTATGTGATTGGAGGAAATCATTCTACAGAGGCTAGAAGAGAATTGATGCAAGAATATCCCAATAATCCTCTTTTTGAGACAGTCAAATGCATGATTTATGTTGATTTAACAGATTCAGAAGCAAAGTTACTAGCATGGGATCATAACATAGACAATGAGTACAGAATGTATATGACCTTCATTCAAAGGGTGAGATTTATCTATAATGAATTTTCTAAAATATGCCACGGGGAGAGATCAAATGGTGATGTTAAGTTTCGGAAGAAATGTTGTATGGAAATAGGATTCCCACTTGATGATGAAAATACAAAAGAAAAATATCGCAAAGGAAGTGATATATTTAGAGTTGTGGATAACTATTTTCAATTGTGATTTAGAACTAGACATGTATGGGATTCGATTGTAAGGCCCTTCACTAGGGCTTCAAAGTTAAATGGTAAATTTATAATCTAAATTACTTTTTCCTTTCTTGAACACGACATTAAATTTCTATTTATGTTTGCATTACAACAAATCTAACTAATTTATGTTGAAGTTCTAGCAAATTAATCAGCTAAATATTAGATTCTCATTTTATACAGTCCAAAATAGTCACAAAACAGATTACTCAGCATATTACACAATTTCAATACATAGGTACATATCATAACTTTCATTCAAACAAAATTAGTACCATATCTTTCATTCAAACAAAATTAATACTGGTAAAATACCTCTTGAAGAAGAAGTTTGTCCTTTTCTTTCCTGTCATTGCTAACTGCCTGAAGACTGCTTGAGACTGCCTGAACACTAAATCTTTTCCTCCCAGTCAGCTAAGAACAGAGCCTCTTCAGCTCCCTAGCTCTAGGAACCCTTGCAGTTTCCTGGCCCTCCAAGCCCAAAATCCCCTGCAACCCCGGTGCCCCCTTTGACAGACCTCCAACAAGCTCCTCAACAAAACCACAACTAGATCCTCCAAAAAAAAGAACAGAGCCAGTAATACAATCCCCCCTCCAAAATAATGCCCCCCCCTTGCCTTATCCTCCCCTCCATCATTCACCGCCTTCTTCCTTCATTTAATTCTCAACTACCCTCGTTCAATTAGGTGTCAACCACCTTATCTCCTTTTCATTAATGGGTTGATCTTCTGATACAAAATAATAATTAATAATTTATTAAACTGGATTTTATTAAATAGATATTTAATCATGAAATTAATTAATTAATTAATTAAACCAATATACATTCAACAAATATCTAACCATGACAATTAATTAATTAATTAATTAAACTAATATACATTAAAAAATTATTTAAATCATGACAATTGATTAATTACTTAGGGTTGTTACATACACCCACCTTTTAGGAAACTTCGTCCTGAAGTTAAAGTATTTTATGATACAAGGGAAAAGACACATGGTTCACACATTCATATCCAATAACCAACACTATCAGTAAGTAAGCCAAGAAAATTCATACATACTAGTGTACATGTGCAAGAAATGCATGTGTGGCTAGTACATACAAGTCTCATGCATGTACTAATAACAATAACTATCACCTCTATAGTAATTTCTATATGCATCCAATCCAATCAACAAGACTATTCAATTTATAAAAGATAATAAACCAATCAATTGTTTGTGAAATCCCTTAATTACAATAATCTAGCTCAACAATGTTTATTTAGACAATTGTAGTTTAGTTAAGTAATTATGAATATACATATATACACATTTTATTTTCAGAAGGAAAAAAACAATAAATTCCACCATAAGGAAAATCTCCATACACTCTCAACTATTTCTACTCATCATATCCATCATCATTCAAATAATATTTAAACATTCATAGAATTTACATTCGCATAATAGATCGCATCATATCCATCATCATTCAAATAACATTTAAACATTCATAAAGGTTCATACGTCTTAGAAGTTCAAGTGCATCATTAATAGTTTCATTGTGAATAGAAAATAAAGGTAATTAGGCCTCAGGTAATCCTAGTTGTCTAAGTCAAAAGGTGGTGTTACATGGTGGTCAAAAAAGTGAGGGATAATCTCGTCGTAATGTCTCAGCATCCTCCCAAGTAGCAGATCCTAGACTAAACTTGTCCCACTGGACCTTAACTTGGTCTACCAGATGGTTCCTGGGCTGTCAGACTCTACGGTCCAATATGCGTAACAGTTCTACTGTGAGGGTTCCCATGTCCGATACCTACAATTCCTTCCAATTTAGTTTATGTGATTCATCAGCAACATAATGACGTAGAACATATACATGAAAAACATTATGAGTTTTATGCAGGTGGGATGACAGTACGAGACGATAGGCAACGGGTCCAATTTTCTCTTGGATTTTGAACGGTCCTATAAATCGTGGTGACAACTTTGTTCCCTTCCCAAACCGAGTGGTACTCTTATTGGGTCTGATATGAATGAAAACCTGATCTCCCACTTTATAACTTCGGTTGGTCCTACGTGCATCCACATAACTTTTTTGTCTATCCTGCACTTCCTTTAGTCTTTGCCTAATCTGAATCACCTGCTTCTAGTCGTTGATGCCCCAAGACGTAGGGTATTGAAAACTACAGGTATCTTCTATATTGTTTATGCCATTATGAACCAAAGCCATCTAATTTCATATCAACCCTTTCGACTCTTCCATATTTTCCAAACAAACGCTCAATCTTTGACTGTTGAGCATCATACTCTATGTTTCCACAGTACAATGTCTTCATCGCTAACCCTCGCTCTGCACTGAACACCAATGTTCCTTTTTGTGTCGAAACCCTAGAACAGATCGCTTGTTGGATTGTATGAGTGGATCTTGTACGGCCACATGATGGCTTTCTTTTGAGAACTGTTGAGATCTCGGACTAGCACAACCCACATTCGTTCAGTAAGAAATGTGACATAGGGCACGTATTCTCCGCTTATGGGTAGCGTGTGGGCCTTTCATTACCTCAGCAGTAGATGTAGATAGCAGGGATAGTTTTAACAAAACTATCCATGGAAATGGTGGGGATAGTGTTGCAGCAGCGACCGCCGCCAGGTGATGAAGAGGAGTTCCAAATGGTTGAATGAATGGATCCGCATGATTGACCACAACGCATATCCCAACACAAAGAGGCCAGGCACTAGGCCCAAGTCATAATGTGGATTAGACACCCATCGGCGATTTCGCTCGATCATAGGGAGTTGTATATGTCGGCAGAAGGTCACCCTGTGTCATTGAATCGTAGAAGCTTTCGATGAGTCCTGATATCATTTGGGAAGGTGGATGTGGAGTTTGACTAATAATGGTAGTAGTATAGGGATGGACGTTGGAACTGGTATTACCATTGATCGGAAACCTTACGTTCTCGTGTGTTAGTTGTCTTTAAACAATACCCTTCATTAATGGGGAGTGGACAAAACAATGAGAAATGGAAAGGCTTAGCTAGTGATTTCCCACTTAAAATGATAATTCCACCGGGCACCAAAGAGGATGGTTACCAATGCATATTCAGTTCCCTAGGTCTGACAACATATACAAATTAAATATAAAACTGTAAGATAAAAGGCTTGCGGTCATCTTCTTTGGATTTCCCAAATTTCAATTGATCTGTCCTTGAATGCAATACAGATTTACAAAATCTAAACCTCACCTAATAAATTAGTATGAGTCATAATTGATAAGGTCATCTTGTATACATGGCAACTATCCCATCACTTAGACTAGACCTGTCAAGAAGGACGTTATCGAGTCATAAGCTTATGTCCCTCTAAAACTTCATAAAGCCGCGTGTAGCAAAAAAAAAATTGGATTAAGAAAGGTGGGGGAGGACCAAACTCGTCTCTAAATTAAATCCTTAATAATTAATTTGGTGCTTCCATTACAAGTTGTCATTCTAAGCCTACGAATAGATTTAGGCATCGTTCTACCTACTCTCTTAAATTATTGACTATTCAACCATTGTGCAGTGAAACACGTGCACTCTATGTATTACTTAATGTGTACTCTAACATGAATATGTACCTAATCTATTGACAACCCAAGAAATTTGTATAATAAAATCTTGAAGCTATTTATCTTGACCCTTCCTATTACTCCCATCAAGCTTTAGACCTTTTGTTGATATTATGGTAGTTGCAGGAGGTATTTACCTCCACGTATGAACCTGACGAGAATAGAATACTCTGGGAAGAAAGAGGAAACCCTAATGAGTTGGCTAATAACCCTAGAAGACTTGTCGGCTTAAGAAGATAATTTATATTAGGTTATTAGCCTCCAAGAGAAGAAGTCGGCCAGAAGAAATAATAATATACTAAATAGACAGTACCCAGAAGGAGAAGTCGGCCCCAGTAAGTCTGCCAGATTACTATAAATACAAGGCACCAGTTCTCATTTGTCACATTCTCAGAATTGCAGAGAGAGCCATTTCTACGCAATGCAGTTGCAGTCTTGTGCACAAGTGTGGAGGAGAGTTGATGGTGCAGCTACTGCAGCTAGCAGTTACGTTTTGACTTGGACTATCTCTTCGCTAGGGTTTGGACTATATGATCAGTTCTTGTTGGTGCGCTATCCTTGGGGAAAGGTGCGCTACCCTTTTTTTGGCTATCTATCCTAGGGTTTTCTTCCGGAATGATTCTCTATCAAGGTTAAGGTGCTCGAAGGGTGGCTTCGGCCTATGGTTGGGTGACAAGGGTATTGTCAATGGTAAAATGAGCACACATATTTCATATTCTAACAGGTTATGGGCCCACACCTCCTTCATTTAGTCTAAACACTGGAAGGAAACATAGCCGCTAGGATATTGAGCTCGTTGAGGAACTGTCGCTAGGGTTACCAGCAAAAGCAGCTTCCAAGACACTATTGCTAGGGTTACTAGCAGGAGCAGTTGCAGAAACCCTAATCCTCTCGTTGGGGCACCTTAATAGAAGAGATTGACCTAATTTCTGGATAGATCAATGCGCCCTAGACTAATGCATCTCCTGGTATTCTCAGCAAGCCAAGACGTCATGTTTGAGTTTGTGGTCAAATCTAGGGTTTGACCAAGTCAAAACAGCCATGACTTATTCTATGAAGTCGGAGAAAAAGTTATATGGAGCCTCTAACTTCATAGCGTGGAAGACATGGATTGACCTCATCCTTGCCAAGAATAAAGTGTTGGATATCGTGAAAGGAAAGATCGTGAAGCCAGAGTTTGAAGAAGGAAAAGAGAAGGAACCACAGAACGTTGCAGCTATGGAGAAGTTCAAAGACAGTGACATCAATGCCATGAGTATCATAGTGGATTCCATAAAAGACCACTTGATACCCTACATCTCTCATCTTGACTCATCGAAGAAGATGTACGATGGCCTAACAAACCTCTTCTCAGTCAGAAACATTGGACAATTAATGAGTCTGAAGAATGAGCTCTGTGAATGATGATGACAGCATAACATCATACTTTGTGAGAATTTCTTAGTTAAGAGATCAACTACAATATATTGAAGAGATCATCTCAGAAAAGGAGTTGATAAACATAGTACCCAATGGTCTTCCCAAGACGTGAGATGCATTTTCCGCAAGCATGAACACAAGAAAGGAGTATCCGACATTTGAATAACTTTGGACTTGTTGTGCTCAAGAAGAATCAGTGCAAAAGAGAAACCCCAAAAGAAGTACAATGATGAAGCCTTCACAGCAAGATTCAAGAACTTCAGGAACAAAAGGAAGTTTGGTTCAAGGAGGAACCCAAATCAAGAGAAAGACATTTCAAAAGTACAATGCTTCAACTGTCGAAAGAATGGCCACTACAAGAATCATTGTCCCGAGCTAAAGAAAAGGAAGGAGAAACACGAAGCATCAATTGCCGAAAAAAAGGAACCTACAAAGAAGACTAAGCAGGATGGAAGAGACTTCTTCTTCTAAAGGTAACAAAACTCTTCTTATTTCTTGTACATATCTTATTTGCATC
>ML776754.1:1474075-1485774 GCA_009831015.1 Picea engelmannii | reverse complement strand
GAAACAATTTTTTGTTGCATTCAAAAAGGTATGTTGATTTATTACATTCATATTATTCGTTTGTAAGTTAATTTATTTATATTTTAATAGTTATAGATATATAACTATATGTTTGTTTATTTCATTAAAGATGCCAAAGAAAATGCAGATGGAGTACCTAAAACTTTCAAAAGTTTTATTCAAAAAGACAAGTTTGAAAAAGAAAGGAAACGTGTTCAAAATTTTCAACTTGATGACAGCCTTGATCACTACATTTGGAATGGGCTCGACATTGTTCAATATAAAGTGATATTAAGTGATTGTGAAAAACTTGCAAATATTGTTCCTAAAAAAGAATACTCCCTAGTTATTGCGGATATCCCTCATGGTTATAATATCCAAAACATTGGATATGATATTGAGCCTTATACTTACCAAGCTTTTAGTAAAGTGGTTATGGGATTTACAAAAGTTACAACATCACAATTTTGAAGATTTCTAGTATTTCATTCAAACACACAACAAGGATTAGTACAATCAAGCTTCAAGGAGAAAGAAAAGCCAAGGATGCAGTTTATTTGGTAAGATATTGAAAGTGTATGTTTAGCAATTAAGATTAGAAAACAATTTTATTAATTCACAAGTTAATTGAATTTTCACTTATTTATGTTACATGCACAAACCTGATATTCAGAGCTCCAAGAAAGAATCATTTAAACGTGATTTTGAGAGTATACATCTTGCAACCTAGACAAAAGATGATTCTTATAATTATATTCTTGCCAATGCAAATGATCGAGAGACTCTCATTAGTATATTGGTATACAATGTTGTGGTTAGAAAGCTAACATATGAGGAAAAAGATTTGAAATGAGAGATGGTTAACATTTATCAAAAACCACAAGCATTAATTAATTATCTTATAGATAAATTTTCAAATGAAGGAGATTGAGTTTTGGATTTGTTCTCGGGTTCAGGTAAGAATTATGATCTAATATTTATGAAATCATGCTTCAATCTTATATTATTTTTAATTTATGTCTTTTTACTTCATTATTTATTTTGTATTTGGTGATTAGGTACAACATTAGTGTATTTCCTACAAAAAGGAAGGAATTGCATAGCCATTGAAAGTGGCCCAATGCAGTGCAATTTTATTCAACAAAGAATTAATGCTATTCCATCTCTTCCAGATGAAATGCAAGAAGTTGGCTTGAGGAAAGGAGATTTTAGTGAATCAAAGGTGGCAAAATTGTCAAAGGAACCTCAAGTACCATTAGGAGGAATTATTGGAAAGGATCACTTTGGAGAACTTGTAGATATCAAAGAGCCAATGGAAGAACAAAATGACACAATGGAAGCACAAAATGATGTTGAATAAGATGATAATGTGTATGTTGAGAATGGTGAATTTGGGATATATGATATTGTTGATTAGTTTAAAGATGTCTTTGAAGACAATGCTCAATTTTGCAAATTTTTTGATGAGCTATAACTGTAATGATTTGACTTTCATATTTTAAAATAAGAATAAAGATGTATCTATTTTTGTTTTGTGATGAATATGTGTATTGTTTTTTTTTTTTTCGTTTTTTTTGTATGTGAATCACTATACATTGGAAAATTTTATTAAATGTTGTCATTTTTTTACTTCAAATGTATAAAAATATGAAAGAAAATGATAATTGTTTATAAAATTTAGAATTTTTTTTTGTTCAATTATGTCCATAAAAATGCTTTATTTGACATGTTATTTTAAGGAATATGCACCAAAATGTATAGGTTTTTTATTATATATGGCTATAAAATGTGTACTTTTTTGCTAAATATTCAAAAATAGTGTTATTTAACTACAATTTTTTTTCGATTTATTTAAGTAAAGGTAAACAATGTGTTAAAAATGATGTTTTTCACTATATTTAAAAAGTATGGAACAATAAATTAATTAAGGAGACAAAATTATATGAAAAAACGTAACTTCAAAAAAGTAAATGGTAAAAAATATTTTTAAGATTGAAAGAAGCATGAAAAAAAACTAAAAACATCGTTGAATATATATATATATATATATATATATATATATATATATATATATATATATATATATATATATATATATATATATAATTGAAAATAGATGAAAAATAAGCATTTAAAAAAAATAATGTGGAAACATTATGGATCGAAAAATTTAAAATATCGAAAACCACCTAAAAACGGAGGGGGTGCTACCAGTAGCACCATTTCTACCTTATTAATTTTTTATTTACAAAACAATGTGGACGGTCAATATTTCCCTCCTAGTTGAGGTAATATGGCATAAACAACAATATTTGTGCCATCAACTTACATGCTAAATTGCTTGTTCCAATCAAGAATTCTTAGAGTAAGAGCTTTGACTAGTTTCTTCTTCAACAAATTAAAAGATTCTTAGGAATTGTTTGAAAATAAAAACTCAAAAACCTTTTAGTGAAGTTCATCCATAAATAAAGTGATGTCATAATAACACCTTATGAACATACCTCAGTGTCTTGTGTTCTCAACAATATTTGAAGTTTCTTTTGGTTTGTTGACTTGTGATCTTGATCTTGACCATGCTATATTTCAAACCATCATTGCACGTAGCACGACCAATTAGGATGCTTCTAGAAGTCGCAGATATATGCTTCTTCGCTTTCAATGATAAACATAAGCCCAATATCTAGGTTGCACTGCCTTTCACAAATACAAGCCATTCATTTAATTGTTGATGCAAACAAATTACGACACTTATCAATTTTTTAAATTAAAATTTAAATGTCTTTAAAATTACTTCCAATTATATTTTATTGTTATGTTGTAATATAGTTGATTAGGATACTTAACTCTTGTATGAGAGGCATGGTTGCATTTGAGGAAAGGGAATTTGTTTTTAAAATGATTTTACAATAATCGAAAAACGTTCATTTTTAAATCTTTTACAGCAAGGCAAACAAGTTTTCTAACGCTTTTACGATAATCGAGAACTCTTCATTTTTTTAAGATTTTACATTAAGGGAAACACTTTTTGTAATGTACCCAATCACCCCAATCTGGGCCACGTCACATAACCTTAACTTCGATAGCATTGATACCAACCAGTAACATCACCCAACATACTACTTGAGTAATGCTACTCCAAAATTCCATCGCGCAGACATTATACTATACTCTTGTTTGTATAGTGTCGCTTGAAGTAATGTGCTTAGCCCAAGCTTGAGTCACGCCACACTATTTATAACAACGGAAGCAACATTTTCTTTTCAATACAACCTTAAGCAGTGGAATTAACTCAAAACTGTGTGCACCAATTTCGTGCACTATCATATTGTTCACACAACACAACCACGTGCACAACCATCTAAGCGTCATGCGCCAACTCAATTTCCATGTGTGAAGGATTTAAATTGTTGTCTGCACACACAAATCCCCAGCCTCTTGGTACACACAGGCTACAATCCCGTGTACCCGATCACTCAATCCTCTTCTTGACATCTCATAACCAAAATCACAAGTTAACTTAACAAGCGAAGCTACCATCAACTAACATACTTATGCACAACTACAAATATAGGAGATAAAAATTATATTTACATGTACAAGCATAATTAAACAGAATAAAAGAAAATACTTGTATGCAACAACATACAAGAATTAACCCATGTCAAACGTAGATAAACAAGCACACGGTAAACAAGAAAATCACATAAAGAACACTTATCTTTTATGAAAATCACCAACTGAGACCTTGACTCAGACATTCCTCCTAGCCATAGATGTCGTTGCTCATAAAATTTCAGCAACAGGTCACCCCTAAGTTGGGGCTCAAATCCACTAGGGAAAAAAGGGTTCCTAGCGACAAGCTATGGTCTAAAAATCTACAGAGTTGTCGAGTCCTAAGTGCCTGCTGCTACAACTAGCCCATAGTCCCTCATTCCCCATGCACCTGTCACACCCAAGGAAGTGTGCCCCTTCTCTAATCACCAGTCCTTTGGCTACCCCACTTCCCTTCCAAGGATTACCAGTAATAGGTCGGACAATAAGTCTCTAAGCCCTCTGACTAATGCTCAACACACAAGGGAACAACTCTTAGCAAAACTCTTGCTTAGAGAGTATGCTCATGGCTCCGGTAACCACTCAACAACATCCAATTCCTCACCCAAAGAGACTACTCACGGTCTACCAACCCAACTCCTCGATAGTATAATTTTGGTTACGGCCCCACAACTCCTTGCAAGCTTCTCTGAGAAGATACGATAATAATTAGATTTTCCATACAGTCTGACCCCTTCTGCTCCTGAGAGCCTGCAACATGAATAATCATCATAATCCCCCCATCCTCCACAAAATACATTAAGGCCAGCAATATATATTGCATGCCTTCCACTTGAAACTTGTCACTTCCAAAAGTAACTTTAAGCCACTTGGTGACTCATTCCCTACCCTCGGGAACATGCGATAAAATAATATATATCTAACATTACACTTTTCCCAAAATGTTATTAAAATATTCCCCAAGACTTACAACTCACCCCCTTTTCCATTTTTTGGTGGAGTAGGGTGCCTGTCTATTTTCATTTGATTCAGTCAACACGTAGCAATACAATAATATATTAATAATCATGATTATATTTGCATGGATAGGCACATTGGCCTATCTACGTCTAGGCTCACCCGGATCATAATCATACAATCTCTTCGGCCTCAATATGTATCCATTCATTCTCGCGCATTAATCCAAGTGCATGCAACATAGTGCCACATGCACACTTACCCAGGTGCGTGCAACAAAAAATACGTGTGCACCTGTCTTTATAACAATTCCCCATGCACTTGCTTTGATGCGCGCAACACCAAAACCCAAGTGTCAATGGCTCACTAGCCTACATATACATTACATGTATACATGGTTCCAACGGCTCACCAGCCTATATGTGTAATTACAAAGGGTTTCAGATTAGGGCCATTACAATCCCCTCCCCCTTATTTATGCATTGTCCTCAGTGCATCATATACACATGTACATACAAAATTTTCAAAAATCTTCAAAAATATGAGGATACTCAGCTCGCATAGCATCCTCGCGCTCCCAGGTTGCATCCTAAGGACTGTACCAAGTCCATTGGACCTTTACCAACTCCATGGCTCGATTCTGGAGCTGCTTGACTTTCCAATCCAATATGAAAACCGATCACACTTGAAATATGCCTTATGGATCCACCTGAATCGCATTCCAATCAATAATATGATTAACATCACGTAAATACTTCTTAAGCAATGACACATGGAAAACATTATGAACACACAAGGACGCAGGAAAACAAAAATCATATAAATGACATGACCAATCCTTTCAAGGATTTCAAGTGTCCCACAATAACGTGCTACTAACTTAGAACATTTCCCAACTTTAGCGAACTACGTCTAGCCTTCATTTTCAGAAACACGTGATCACCCACTCCAAATTCCTTGTGGGTTATGCCTTTATCTGCACAGCTTTTCTTCTTGTCTTAGAAGCCTTTAAATTTTGCCTTATCTTTGCCATTTGCTCCTCCATTTCTCGAAGCAAATATGACCCAACTATTGCACGGTTTTTTGGGTTGTACCAACTCATTGCGTGTGTTATAACACAAATTGTCACACCTATGCATTTGTGACATGGTCGTACCCTCTTCCCTAGCTTGCTAAGTAAACTCCCAAACTTTCCTCATCAAATTCATCTAAAAATATTGACATTTTTTGATATCCACGAGTTTCCTTTATGAAACACGCGGGCAATCGCGCATTGCAAGCTTGCAGCCTGCAGATGCCCTAAAAAATTATGAAAAATAAAATATTTCCACAATTTCGGGTGGGTTTTTCAGTTGTTCTTGTTCCCAAAGTCCTTGAGCCCGTACTAAACAGATTTCAACCTACCCAACCTCTTTGGGATGGTATAAAAGTACCATTGAGGGAAAATATGAGGACAAGTCTGATGGTGCAAGGTTATGTTGTTGAGATTTAGCAAGCTCCCCTAATCCATTCATTCTATGAGAAGCATCCCCTGACCTGGAAACTCCTTTTCCAGTGTTCCTTCCTCCTCTATATAGCCATAACGTGCATTAATATCCTTATTGGGTTATTTGAGGAAGAGGCTTGCCATTGAGTTGATGCTCGAAGAACTTGTGGAGGAAATCGAGCAATTGGCTCTGAAGCAGTGTCGGAAGTTGAACCAGGTTGTAACCAACTTTCATATATTGTTAACAATAGAAGTGTTCGCTTTCCCTCATATCTTTTGTTAATTGCAATGTTATATGGTGTTATTGTTCATATATGTTTTGATTTATACACTTGATATATGCTACTTGAACCTATAACTACCTTGTTGTAGCATTGTCTTGGTTTCCTATTGTAGGTTGGTTCTGGCAGAGACCAGGAGCTCTTCAAGAAACATGAGTGGGGATCGACATCAAACGAATGGTTTAAGGTGCAAGTCTTCTCATTTTCCCTTCCCTTCTCTCTCCTAGTTAAAAGTAGATATTTCTTGTTTGCATGCTTGTTTGTGACGGTAGATTTCAATCTTCTTAATTCGTTCTTGCTTTGTTGTGACTTGACCTAAGGTCATGGGGGAAAAAACCCTTAATCAGAATTGGCGGCCATATTGGGGAGTCTCCTATTTTGGGTCGGTTGTAGGGTGTCTTGTGTGTCTCTTTTAATTTCTGTGAGTTTTCATGTTTTCCAAGCTTTGTTGCAAATCTTTTATTATCTAGAAAATTTTCCATAAGTTTATGGGAGTCTCCATGTTGAAAGTTCTTTTTATTTTTCCAATTTTATAGAGTTAACCGCACTTTTCTATTATATCAGTCACAAATATCCGTGCTTTTAATGTGTATGACCCCCAGACATCTGCAAGTCACAGTTCACACAGTCGCGAACCTGTGTGAAATTTTGAAAAATAATTTCTTTCTTGAGTCTCTTGGAGATTTAGGGGATTCTCGAGGTCATCCTAGGCTTCCTTAGTTTGTGATTGCTTTGTATCACTAGGTTAAGTCTTTGAAAACATCTAAGTCATAGAAAAGATCTTGCTCTTGGTTTCCTATTGTTCTTGGCTTACTTTTAGCTTGGGGCGATGAATCATGTATTATGCGATTTCTTTTAGCATCTGAAAAACAGTTCAAAAGAAAAGTAAGAAAGAAAATCCTTTTGTTTGCCTCTTTTTCATTTTGCATTAGAAAAGAAAAAAAATGTATTTTAAGGTTTGAAGGATTGTTCATGCATTTTCTTTGTGAAACTTTTTTTTTCATTTGAAGAATTAGTATAAAGTTTTATTTGTCAGTGTTCTTATAAGTTTCATTTTTGTAAGAGTCTCAAACAACATCAGCTGCACCTCCATACCCCTTGAGTAAAAACAACCACTAAAATGAATGTTAAGCTTAAAATGTACTAGACTTTGTTTCTAGGGTTCACAAACAAGTTTAGGGTTAGAGCATTGGATTAGAATTGGAGAGATAACTCTCCAAGGCCATTAAAAAAACATAGGATTCTAAGCTAGGTAGAGTCTCAAATCCAACTGTCGTATAAGTATAGTCGAGAGCCTCCTCTAACACAGGAACTAAACACAAGGTCACGTGAAGGAGAGCCGAGGAGATTTCCCCTTCGAAACTTGACTAAGCATAGTGGAGAGATCGTATATTGGGGGTTTTACTAGTGCCATTACCTTCGCGAGAGGCAATGCTTTTGAAGTTTCAGGCTTTGTTACCCTACCCATACATTCAATCATGATTGTCAACTGTAGCCCCCAGACGTTGACTGTGATTTGGTGACCTTAGTGGTTTTTCCTAGGGACCTCAGAGGTGACTACATGGGTTTGTCGTGGTACCAGGGGAAGATTTTGTATCACACTTTTCAGTATTGTTGGAGGGTGCCCCATGAAGAGTGGGTGCTTGCACCGGATAAGACTGGTTAGTGGAGTTTTAGATAACTTCTTCCCACTCCTTTGTTTGTTGGTCCACGGGACTTAATCAACCTGTGCCTTCGTCTGGAACATCCCTTTCCACTTTTTCATTGCTTTGGACTCGGGACCTCATCCACCTAGGTTGAAGATTTGGAAAAGTTTCCTTCTTGCGATGTTTCTCCTAGGGCTTGTTATTGGAGTGTTTCTTTGTGTAGTTGTCCTTAGGTTGTTTCAGTGTCACTGCTTTTATATCATTAATTCAAGGTGGTTGACCAACCGCTCCACTAGTCAAGAAGGACCCCTGGTCTTTCTATTAAAAGTTTGGAGCAGTCTTTTTAAGCCCTAAATATTGTCTCATTACCCCTTAATTGGGGAATATTACATTATTAATGTTATTTTTTTTATGTCGGCTTTATTCCATTAGTTGTAATTGTACCTCCTAGTCTCCTATATATACCAAGGAGACATTTTCATTTGGAATCATCTTGTATTTGGACATTTATGTGGGGTATAAGAAGGTTTCCCCCTCGAAGAGGCTTATTACCTAAAATTCTCTCTTTTTCAAGGCGTTGAGTACTTATTATGAAGTTTTTCTATGCTATATTGATATTTGGTTCTTAACCTATAGTATCAGAGCTCAAGGTCTTGGGGTTTTTCTGCTACATCTGAGACACCTTGTAATTTTAGCTATAACTTTTTTTCTACAACGTTTCAGAAGGAATGGCATGGAGGATATTTAGTAGACAAATCAAGGTATGTTGGGTTAAAATTTCAGCTCCCAAGCCATTATACTTTTGGAGATACAGCCTGTGTAAGATAGGGTTCTAGAATCATGTTGAATTGAGTCATTACAGAATTTTCGCTATAAAAAATTTTCTGTAACGTTTCAAACCCTGAAATCTAGATTCTATTCACAGAAATTAGTAAGATATTTGTGGTAAAAATTTCATCTTCTGGATCATCTTACATTTGTAGATACACCCTGTGGAAGATAGGGTATCTAACTAGTTCTATTGACTAGTCTCAAACATGTGTTCCAGGTAAAACAATCATAACTTATTTCTAGAGTATCCAAATTGAGTGATACTGGTTGCATTGGATAGTGGACAGTTCGTAGTATTTCTGGTACAATTTTCAGAATTTGATATCAATTATTTCGTGTGCGGCACGCTATACAAGTGAGATCTCCTGGAAAGGCCAAAAATCATAAAGTTGTGGGGAAGTTACCGTAAATTCCACTTGGCACATCCAATTTTGATCAAACCTGTGGAATTGCAGAGAACTACAAACAATAAAATCCCATACCCAGAAGAGCCGAAATTTTGGATATACAATAAAAGGAAGATTGTCTAGCAGAACCACCTCAAAATCAAAGTTTAAAGTGATACTTGGCCAACATGCCACCAAAAAAGGGAACTTCTACACCAAATAAGCCTCCAGACAATCCTACTTGGACTCTTGATGAAGGTGAAGAAATGCGTAGGGACATAAATGATTTACAAAATAAGACAGTAACAAAAAATGAACTACAAGAGATGAGGGATTCAATAAATACTAATATGGATGGTTTAAAAGGGGATATCATGGAAGGATTGAAAAAATTCCTAATAGAGAGGACACCTGAAAGTGAAAATGTATCCCATGAAATTCATGATGAGGACACAAGGAAGATGAATCAAGAATGGAGAAACCCTAACTTTGGGTTGAAGACCAACCACTTTCCTAAGATCTATATGAGGAAGTTTGATGGCAAGGACCCAATCACATGGATACTTCAGATGGATCAATTCTTTGATCTACATAATGTGCCACATACACAAAAGGTACAGATTACTTCTTTATATTTAGAACACAATCAATTTGTGTGGTATCGATGGCTTTGTTCTCGCAAATCACTCGTCACTTGGACAATTTTTACGGAAGAAATGATAGCACACTATGAGGATACAAGGAGCAATACCTTCTTTAGCCAATTGATAAATATCAAGCAAAAGGGTTCAGTTATAGAGCACATTGAGAAATTCCAAAGATTGAATATAAAGGTAACAGATATTCCAGATGAGCACTTGATTGATGTATTCATAGAAACTTTAAGGGATAACATTCAACATGAGGTTTGTCTTTGGGAACCCAAATCATTGGAGGATGCATTTAGGGTGGCAAGAAATGTTGAAAGTAAAAATATGGCTATGGATACTAGAAGGACCACTCCTAACATCTATCGAGAGAATAATGTTCCTTCTTCTAAAACACTTCAACCTACCAGGTTGACACATCAACAATTGGAGGAAAGAAAAGAAAAAAAATTATGTTTTAATTGTGACAGCAAGTACAGTAAGGGACATAAGTGTGGTGAGAATAAATTATTCTACATAGATTGTGAAGAGGAAGAAGAACAAGAACAGGAACAGGAACCATCTCAAGATGAAAATGTAGACGTGATTTTTTCTGAAGAGTTGACTCCCACGATATCGTGTAATGCATTGGTTGGAATTAACACTTCTCAAACCCTCAAGATCAAAGGATATATCAAAAAGAAAAAGATAATAGTCCTAATTGATTCCGGTAGTACTCATAATTTCATTCACTATAAATTAGCCAAAGCTCTCAATTTCTTTGTATATCCAGCACCAGAGTTTCAAGTAATGATTGCAGATGGAGGAACTATCAATTGCTCAAGAAATGCAATAAGATCAATCTTACTATGGGGGAATATGTAATGAATAGTCCAATGATTGCTATACGCATGGGTGGTGTTGATGTCGTACTAGGAATCCAATGGTTACAATCATTAGGAACAATGGATTTTAATTTTCAAGAACTTTTCATGAAATTTTCATTGGAAGGAAAAGAAATTGAGTTAAGAGGTATCACAGGGAAGCTCAGTAAGGTGATAAGCTCCAATGGCATGACAAAATTATTGAAAAGGGGGTATCAAGGTGTAATTGTACAACTATGCTCACTAGATGTTCAAACATCTAGGCCATCTATTCCCCTATATCTCCAAGGGATCATTGATAAGCATTCCAAAGTATTTGAGCATATTCCCAAAGGTCTTCCACCCACTTGAAATCATGATCATGATATTCACCTAATTCCTGGGAGTGTTCCTCCTAACATCAGGCCATACAAATACCCTTATGCCCAGAAGAGTGAAATTGAGTGCATGGTTGAAGAAATGTTAGAGGTTAGCATTATTAGACCTAGCCAAAGCTCTGCACAGGTGGTAATGGTATTCAAGAAAGATGGCTCATGGCATATGTGCCCAGATTATAGAGAGATCAACAAGATCACTATTAAAGATAAGTTTCCCATTCCCACCATTGATGAATTATTAGATGAACTACATGGAGCAATCTATTTCACAAAGTTAGATCTTTGTTCAGGGTATCATCAGATTAGAATGAAGGAAGAAGATATCCCAAAAACATCATTCCGAACTCATGAAGGCCATTGTGAATTTTTGGTCATGCCTTTTGGCCTTACAAATGCACCTTCCACATTCTAAGGGTTGATGAATTCCATTTTCAATCCCTTCCTTCGAAAATTTGTGTTAGTATATTTTGATGATATTCTAATCTATAGCAAGTCTTGGGAGGATCATGTGCGACATGTTGACAAGGTGATACAACTACTAAAGGAGCAACAACTATATGCCAAACCATCCAAATGTTTCTTTGGGGTGAATGAGGTAGAGTATTTGGGTCATATTGTATCTCATGAAGGTGTCAAGGTAGACCCTAACAAGATTAAGGCCATGATGGACTAG
>ML776754.1:1395063-1471282 GCA_009831015.1 Picea engelmannii | reverse complement strand
GATACCACCCTCCTTCCATCACTTCTTCTCTAAAAGAAAAATCTATGGTTCAAGCAGTGGAAGATCACATCGAGCATCAACAACAAGTTCTCCAAATCTTAAAGGACAACCTGACCATGGTACAGAATCGCATGAAACAACAAGTAGATCAACATCGTAGTGAAAGAAGTTTTGAAGTAGGGGATTGGGTGTTTTTAAGACTACAACCATACAAACAGATGTCCATCAAGCAAGCCAAGAAGGATAATAAATTATCACCAAAGTACTATGGCCCTTATAGGGTGTTGCAAAATATTGGTACTATGGCATACAAATTGGAGTTGCCAGCATCTTCACGAGTACACCCAGTTTTCCATGTTTCATGCTTAAAGAAGGTTATAGGTAACAAGATCCCAGTTCAAACTATATTGCCAAAACTTGACAAGGAAGGAAAATCATATTGGAGCCTAAAGCCATCACTGACACAAGAATTCGTCAGCTGAGGAATAGATCCATTTCAGAGTATCTCATTAAATGGAGGAAACTACCGACTGAAGATTCAACTTGAGAAGATGAGTCTTTTATACATAAGCATCCTTAGTTACTCAAGTGTTGCGGACAACACTTGTCTCATGGGGAGGAGCATGTTAAGCCCTAAATAGTGGCTCATTACCCCTTAATTGTGGCATATTACATTAGTAATGTTATTTTATTTATGTCGTCTTTAGTCCATTAGTTGTAATTGTACCTCCTAATCTCCTATATATACCAAGGAGACATTTTCATTTGGAATCATCTTGTATTTGGACATTTATGTAGGGTATAAGGAGGTTTCCCCCTCGAAGAGGCTTATTACCTGAAATTCTCTCTTTCTCAAGGCGTTGAGTACTTATTTTGAGGCTTTTCTATGCTATATTAATATTTGGTTCTTAGTCTCCTAAAAGGCATGGCTTTTTATACCACTGGTTTTCCAGAGTCAATGCGTGAGACTTTTATGGACATGAACAACCCCACAAGGGACGAACTTGTGCATAAGAACGATATGGCCAAAGTTATTGAGGATAAAAACCAAGGGACCCAATGTCCAAGGGGATTCTTGTGCTTTTCCTTTTTTTGGAAACGTTGGTGCCCCCTTGATGGACACTTTGAACATTCTTGGGTTGAATGTAGGACTATCAGTTTGGTTGTGGACCACTCCAAATGTCCCAAATGCTCTTGATTCTTCTTAGATGAGCACCTTATGTCAGAGGCATCATATGAATTTTGATCCCTCACCTTCTGCTTCTGCAAAGTTTTCTTCTCCACCTCCTCCCTCTTCTGGTGAAAGTCTTGCTACTAGTAACCAGAAGTCTAAAAGGAATAGGAAGAGTAAGAAAAATAAGTCACCAACCCCTACTAGTCATGTTGGAGACCTGTCACCAGCCTCTACAAGTCATGCTAGGGGAAAGAAACCATCCTATGCTAGCCATGTTGAAAGCACAAACCCAGTCACTACAAGTCATACTAGAAGCAAGTTACCAACCTCTACGAGTCATGTTGGAGATAGGTCACCAACCTCTGTAAGTCATGTTGAAGACCATCATGTAGCCTCTACAAGTCATGTTGAAGACCATAATGTAGCCTCTGCAAGTCATGTTGGGGGAATGAGTCCAGTCACTGCGATTCATACTGGCATTACGTCAACAACCTCTACAAGTCATGTTCAAGACCCGCAACTAGCCTCTGCAAGTCACACTAGAAGTAACAGTCCATTCAATGCTAGTCATATTGGCATCGAGTCACCAACCTCTGTGAGTCATCTTGGAGTCTTGTCACCAACCTCTGCTAGTCACGTTGGAGACGTGCAACCAAGCTCTGCTAGTCATGTTGGGGGGAACCCATCGACCATTGCAAGTCATGTTGGGGGCACCAATACAGTTGAGAAGCCTAGACATATAGGACGTAAGCCCAAGTTCCCTTGTAAACTTTTCAAAGGAGATCACCTTACTCGTTTGTGCCCTGGTATTGTCATGGTATGAGAAGTGTGGTCCTTGTCTAAAGGCCCTTCTAGTTTTGAGTCATCTTCGATTACCCAACAATCTATTCAATCATTGGTTGATGAAGCGATCGTGCTAATGCAATCCTCGCCCGACACCACTCTTGTTTTGGGGGGTCATGCGTCTCTTGATCATGTTGTCTTACATCCTTTTCAACCAGTGGTTGAGGAAGTGGTCGCACCGATGCAATCTTCGATCGATCCCACTCTTCTCTTGGAGAGTGACAAATCTAAGGAGGTGATCTCGCCGATGCAATATTCGACCGATCCCACTCTTCTTTTGGGGAGTGATGTGTCTTTTGACCATGTCCGTAGCATTTCTAGTTCAATACCTTCTGAACAAGGGGGAATTCCACTCTCTTCGCGTACGCTCCCTCGAAGTCCTAGGATGGTTTCCTTTGATTGGAATGATCTTGTAGAGCCTACCCTTCCTTCTTCTGCACCCTTCCAGATAATGGTTGGAATTAATAAATTAGGAATTTGTCAAACTATTGTAAATGAAGGATCCTCTGCAAGTCTTTTATCATCCTCGGCTTGACAAGCTTTGGGTTCTCCTAAGCTTGTGTCAATGACCAGTGAGTTGTTGGATTTCGACAGAAGACCTAGCGAATGTCTGTGGATTCTTCCTCAGTTTCATATCACGTTAGGTGGGAAGACTGTCCTAGTTGATCTATTAGTGGTACCAGGCTCGTTAGACTATAATTTGATTCTTGGGCGTGATTATGTGTATGATATGAATGTTGTGGTGTCTACGCTCTTTCGTGTGATGCATGTCCCTCACAACGGAAGCATTGTCACTATTGATCAACTTGCATATGATAATCACCATCTTGGTTTGGCTTTACCTCGGGTTTCCCCTTTGTGTGTTCATAGTGTTCGAGTAGACTCTTCCCCACCAAAGGTGAATTATGTGGTGTCTTATCCTTGGTTTTCAATTGCTCCTGAGAAAGATCCTTTACAAGTACATTCGCCTTCTCAAGACAAGGTCTCAAAAATCAATCATATGTTTTATCTGATGGGGGGATGGCATCCCTTGCTTCCCCCTATTGGTCCGAGTAATCTAGAATTTCTTCTTGAGTCTGGTCTTGTTGTTTGTCAGACCTCGAGCCCTAGTATTTGTGAGTTGTCAAGCCCCAGTTTCATGGATGTTGAGTTGCCTTCAGATGAGGCCATCCTTGAAACTATGATTATGGATCTTCGACCTCCCCTTGAACTTGAATCTTTACTGGTTGGTTACCAAAGAATCCCTTGGCTTAAGCCTAGCAATGGGCTCTACCTGGAACACTGTTATGCATAAGTCACAAGGTTGTGTAGTCCTATGTACATATTGTACTTTTAGGGTTTTGTGTTTTCAAGTTATGTTTTCCTTAGCACATGTTTTTATCATAGGTTTCTATATTGAACTTATTAACTTCTGGGTAAGTGTTTTGGTCTTATATGCAGGACTTTGGAGACATTTTTCTTTGGTAGCTTTGCATTCCATGTCGATCTGGTCTAACAAGTAATGATCTCGAAACTAGCATACAGGGTAGATTTTCCCCTTGATGCATTTTTGCATTATCCATTTCCTATTTTTTTTTCTTTATGATCAACCCCACTGAGTTATGACACAAAACCTTATTTGTTGTTTAGAAGTGTTGTGATTCATGTGGTAGAGCCTACCTTCCATGGGCGTCCGATTTTAGAATCCCTTTGTATTCTGACGCTCATGCTACAAGTTTTCTATTAGGCTCAGGGGTCCTATTTAGTCTCGCCATGACATTGCATTCAAACTTCATTCTTCTTACTCAATATTCTTCTGGCTATTACCTACAGGTCTCCCTCCATTATGGAGTCTCAGTTAAGCTCTTTTCAGACTCCTTAAAAATGAAAAGATTATCAAGTGAGCTTGTTTTCTTTCATACTCATTAAATGGATTTGAAAGGACGTATATTCGATGCAAATTTACCCATTTTCAGAACGAATGGACTAATTACGAAAAATGAATACTCTAGTCAACTTTGGCTAGAAGAGTTCTCCTTGGTATTGTTTTACACTTTTTTGGGCTCGAGAGACTAAATTTACGAAAAAGAACATGAGGTTGAGTTCCAATTGCATTGCATATTGATTGCTCGTGCTTTTAGGCCTAATGACGGCTTCAACATGTTGTTGTTGAACCCATTGCTTATGCATTCCTATCATTTCTCAGCCTTGCAATTTATGCCTTTGCGACTCGGCACCTTTATCCCTGGAGGAAACATTCTCTGAGGGTCCTTATCTTGCACATGTTTTCCTTGCATTGAGCAAAGGTATGTTCTTTGTGCTTTGGAACTAACTTGCTTTCCCACGACACTCGTTTCCTCCACTGTACTATAGTACTCTTTTATTCTTTTTCAGGCTTTAATAACATGAAAAAGACAAAAAAAATCAAAAAACCAAAAAGAAGGGGGGAAATGGTCCATCTCTTTTGTTGGCAGCAGTTTTGTCGCCTTTGAACAAAGCACAATCTTGAGTCAGCATCTCATCATTTTTGGTATAGTATGGCTTTAGGAGAATTTTTCTCGTTATTGAGTATTATCTCCCCCGGTTGGTTATTCTTCCAACCATGTGGAGCGTTTGTTGATACTTCATGTATCACAAATGTATCCCAATTTATAGTCATGCTGCCTAAGTCACATAATGTGTCATGTTTTTGTTCAAGGGAAGTTTCAGCTTGAGTCGGCTATTCTACAATTAGTCTTTGACCTTGCAGGCTGGTCTTCCCTAGTATCTATGTCTCTTACTTGTGCCAGTGTGGAAGGTCCCCATTGACTTATTGTTGGTGGGTCTGCTCTTATCAACTCTGACACATTGCTCTAAGAGTATAACCTAGAGTTTCACCCTAGGCCTATTTCCATCATTGATAGGTGATCTTGTGCTCAACAGATTACAAACCACCATTGGTCGTTGACTGAGCGGTTTCCCTTGTGTTCAACGTCAACAACAATTATCACATAGGGATTTGTGCAGTACATTGGTTTCCATTTGACCTTATTGGTGGATTCCTCATCTCTGTCAGTAGTCTTCATCATTGGCTACTATTCAGAGAATCTCTTTCATGCACTATTTCCATCTAGTGCATGTCGGAGTCGTACCTCAGTGTGGTCCTTACAATCTATTCATCCAAGTCCTTCCAAATCTTTGGCCTTCTGCTACTTCTCGTGTTGGATGATGGAGGATGTCTTAATGCCTTCCTTCCAATGGATATCTTCATATCGACTTCAACACATCTTGCTCTGGGATAGGGATCTAGAGTCATATTTGGTACCTTGGGGCTTGCAATCATCAGTGGCAGGTTCCTTCGCTATTGACAGTGGGAATACATCAATGTCCCCTGCTCGATAGATTCTACCAGGTGTTCGACATCAACTCATTTATTCACACTTGTTAGAATGTACGATGGTACCTTGACACCCATTATCATCATCGGTGGATTGTATCGCATTTGTTAACTGTATACATCAATGATCGGTAATCAAATGGTGTCTCATTGTGTTCGGCCCCATCACATCTATTTGCATAGTATAGACTCGTACCACAGTGGATTATTTTGAAGACTTCGGGTGAAGTACGAGCATCACATCTTTTGTGCTCCTACCCGATATATTATACCACCCCATAGACATTGGTATTTACAGAGGATCATCTTGTTCACACTATTGGTCCCAAATATCCTATGTTTTTTATTTTTTAAACATAGCTCCATTGTGTATCTATATGTGGCTATGATCTACTTTTACATTGATCCACTGTGTATTCGTCGTGGCCATGCTTGCTACTTCATATGTATCACATGGATCCACTGTGTATTGTTTGTAGCCATGGACATTAGTCATACTTTCATATGTACCATGGATCCGCAGTGTACTTGATTTGGTGACCATGCTTATATCACTCTTGAGCATGGGTATGCCCGACTTGGGAAGAGAATACTTGATTTTGGCTCTTTGAACAAATTGTCCTCAATGTCTATGTTTGTGTTGTCAAGCCTATCAACATTGAATGTAGTTTCCTTTGATATTAATCTTAGAATTAATCCAAAGAGATTATATTAAATGTTTAATAATTTTAGCTTCCTTTGATATTAATGTTAGAAGTTATCGAAAGAGATTATATTAAATGGTCCTATGACTCATGCACACATAAGTGGATAGTGCCCACCCTCATGTCCATCAATTTGAAAAGAAATCTCAATCAATTGCACCCAAGGCATGTTGCCAACGAGGAGACCATAGGTCATAAAATAAAATCAAAATGAATTCATCAAGGTTACCAATCACTATTATGGATGGAAATTGAGCAAATTGAAATTAGAAAAAAACGTATTAAATGTTCATTATTTTTATAAGTTATGTATATAGCAAAACTATTCTCAATTCCTTTTATTAAAATAAAAATAAAAATAAAATAAAATTTTAAAAAAATTCCAATTATTATACATTATTCTTTGCCTTTTACTATTATTGTTTATTGTTTAGATTTATAAAATCTTCTATAATCAATTAATTAAATGTCATTGGTATCATATTTCTTAACAAATATGTACATAAAATATTTATTTACATATAAATATTTATGTACATAAAAATATAAAGCAAAAACCACAGCAAGTACAACGAATTTGGATGGTCACAACTTCATGCAATATGCAAGTAATCCCATATAAAATTATTTTTATATAACTAAATAGGTTGTAACAATAAGCATTCGAACTATCCAAACATATATCATTTATTATTATTATTATATGTACAATATTGCATTAAATAATTTTAACCAATAACAAACTTTTTGTAGGAGGCCTACATTTGTGGCCGGCCTAGGTCATTATAGATGTAATGTAGCTTAAAATAATTTTAAGCAACTCTTTGTTGGCCTACATTTGTGGCAGGTTTCACATTAATGTACAGAGCCGACGTGATGGTCAACTTGCAGAAATTTTCCAATTCCTTATAATACAAGCCAAAGGCATTTCAAAATTTCTGGGTTGAAGTCCAGCCAAAAAAATCAACAAAGAATGGTATATTATGTCATTACTCAAAAAATATAGGTTATGAATACATAGGGCTACTGAATCCAAATATGTTTTTTTTCTAAAGGACCTTTTCCCTGCTTACGAATGGTGCATTGACATAAATACCGCAGTAAGGATGGGTCATATTAAAGTGTGCCAACTAGAAAAACGAGTCAAGGTAGATGGACTCACACTAAAACCCAATAATCAAGTTATTTCTATTTAATTGCTAAATATGATAAAAGAAATATAATTGCTAAAAATTACAATTACAAAATAGAGATAATATTGAAATGATATATAACTACAAAGATTAACGAGGTAAGATTGTGTGATGATGGTTGGAGCAGTATGCTGAGTGTCGGAGCTTGTAGCAGGGGCTCACTGCCTTCGGCGATAGAATAGGGCTTTTGTTGTCAGATGCTCTCTAGTCGTTTTTCTTTTCAACATGACTATCTATGAGGATGAGTTGGATTTCTCCTTTGACCCGTTGGAAGGTGGGGTTTTTCTCAAGGGGGCTGGTCGTGAGGGAGTTGTCTCGAGTGGGTCTTCCTCCCTGGCTGATGCTAATCCTATCTAGTAGTGTTCCAGAGGGGTTTCGGCGGATGGTCTAGTTGACACCCCTTTTCTTCTCCCAAATGATAATCATTTGTTGTCTTTTTCTCAAGGGTTCGATGGATGCAGAGGCTTTGCGGCGGAACTAGGGTCGGTGGGAGGATTATCCTGTGGTGTTTCCTGGTATCTGTGCCTACTAGTGGCCAAGAGGTTGTTATATCAAACCCTGTTGAAGGTTCTAGGGAAGGGCTTGTTGGGGATATTCCTCTTGTCGAGGCCGACCTCGCGGAGGACTCACATTCCCTGAGCACAAGACGAAGGAAAAATAAATGTATAAAATCTAAGGGGAGGCTTGCAAAGCTAGTGTTGGATGAAGACATTTTGATGCCAGAGGTCGTCGATATGGTGGAACTGGCCATGGTAGGGCGAGCAAATGGTCGGAGATTCTCCCACAAAATTCTCAACTCATGGGTTAGGGATACATGGTCAAAGGACTTCGACCCCCTTCCCTTTGTCATGACCCCAACAAAAGGATGGTTTATGCTTAAATTCTAGAGCAAAGAAGCAACACAGATGGTTCTCGATGGGGTTTGGAAGATTGACTCCACCTCACTGCTCCTCAAAAGATGGTCGCCTATGTTCGACGCTAGTAAGGAAAAGGTGGATAAATTACCACTTTGGGTTCATTTGTCGGGTCTTCCTTCAAAATTCTGGAATAGCAAGAGCTTTCATGAGATGGGGTATGTGTTAGGACTCTATTTGGCAGCGGATATGTCTTTCGAGTCGACGAGCCAAAGCTATGTGGCTCACATCCTAGTGTTAATATACATATGGGAAGGCATAGCAGAGGATGTTGAATTTGTTTTAGGGACCATGACATTTGTCCAAATATTGGACTATGAAGGTGTGCCATTTCGTTGTCGACGATGTAATCAGGTGGGACATGTAGAGGAATGCCCTTTGGTCTCTCAGTGTCAATCTAGTTTCTCTCTAGCATGAAAGTCCAAGAAAAGGGTTGCACGTTAGGAGGGTTTGGAGCCACCTTTGGTTACAGACCTTTAGGCAGTCTCTGAGGAACCAAGGACCAATATTGTGGAGCCAGGGTTACTGATTGTGGCAGATGACTCTCTTGTACTACCAGGGTTGTTGGATATGGTTTGCTTCCAGGGCAATCCGTCTCGAGAGCATCTGCAACACTCTATGTTGTCAGGGTATGTCTTTAAAGCTCCTCCCCTCCCTCTCTGTAATGTTCAATTCTTTCTCTTTATTGGGTCAATCCTGGTCCAAGCCTCTGAAAGGTTTAGCTTTCTTTGATGGGAGGTTAGATTCCTTGAGCTTTCCTTTGCCTGGACCCTCCAACTCTCTTTGCTCCACATTTCACCAAGCCCTCACTTTGTCCACTGCACCCATTTCTTCCAACTCAGAAAAAACCTAACTTGGCGGGGATTTTAAACCAGCTTTGTAATCGCTCCATCCCGGCTTTGAAAAAACCTTGTAGTGGCGTAGGGGGTTTGGACCTCAACCCTGTTTTGGACTCTGTAAATAAAGGTCGATGGAGGAAATATCATCTTTTAAAAGCTCAACAAAGGGCAATAACTGACATGGCAGCTGGTAAACAACTCTATTATGGGGGCGCTTAGAGCAATGTCAGCCCCAAAAGGGACTCCCCCATGAAGATCCTTTCTTTCAATTGTCAGGGTGTGGCGAGCCCTTCCAAAAAATCTGCCCTCAAACGGTTGATTGAGTGCAATCTACCCGATATTATCCTTTTGCAAAAAACTTTGGGGGAGGAAGAGAATGTTGTGAAGCTTTTGGAATCTATGTTCAAGCTTTGGAATTTTCTTGGATATGATGCCAATGGTAGATCGGGGGGTTTGGCGGTCGGCTGGAACATTCACAAAGGAAAGGTCCTAAACTCTTGGGCCTTTGTTTCGGGCATGGGTCTGGATGTTCATGCAGTGGCCCTGTGGATGTCGGTGACGGTCATAAACTTATACGGTCCTTATCTAGATCAGATTCCTTCCTGGGACTCTTTTTCGAAAGACATTTATGAAGTCAAAGCTCCTCATCCTGGGGGGTATGTAAACTTTTATTTGGGGGCAGTGGAAGTGTGGGGACCAAAAACTCATCCTGACCCACAGTTTGATTATTTCTACCAGATGTTGGGTCTCAAGGGCCTGATCAATATCCCCCCCCTAGGTTGAGCCCGATGTGGAGGAATAAATGAGTGGGTGAAGATAGGATAGCCAAAAGGATTGATAGATTCTTACTTTCAGAAAAACTCATGGATTCAGCGCTTTTCTTCGGGCAGTGGGTTCGCAGTGGCGAGGGTTCTGACTACTTTCCTATTTGGCTCAAAGTGGAAGGGGGTCCAAGGAAGCCTACTAGTCCTTTCAAGTTCAACTCCGCATGGCTTAAAGATCCGGATTACCAATCTCTTGTCAAGAACACTTGGGTTCCCTTTAATCCCGACTTTGGGGTTGCGGCTGCAATACATTTCTAGGAAAACCTCAAAGTTGTGAAGAAGGTATCAAAGGATTGGACAAAAAACAAGAGATTGAAGGATGCCCAAGATCTAATCGATATTGAATGTGATCTTCAAAGAATTTACGATTCTGAGGGTGGTGGTTTCTTATCTCCTTAATTAAAGGAAGAATTGATAAACCTGGAAACAAAAAAGAAGAAAATCCTAGAAGATAGGGAGGCAGCCTGGAGACTCAAGATTCGAGCCTTGTGGCTGGAATGTGGTGATGAAAACACCAAATTCTTCTAGGCCTATGTAAGAAGTAGGAAACTCACAAATACTATTTGGAGATTAAAAGATTATGCTGGAAGATATGTAAAATCCTTTGATGGCTTGTCAAAGCCAGGAAAGGACCATTTCCGAAATCTTTTCAAAGCTGGTGGAAGGTCCACTATTGCTGACATAGTTCAGCTCACCCTTTTCTTCCCGAGGTTTGTTAATGATGAAGATAATGGACTCCTCTACGAGGAGGTCAGTGAAATTGAGCTTCAAGAGGTTATTCACAACTTTCAAAAGTACAAAAGTCCAGGCCCCGATGGTTGGTCAATTGAATTCTTTCGGGGATTTTATGAGCTTATTGGTCAAGATCTCCTGGCAGTCGTTGAGGAATATCGTTCTTTGGGTCATATGCATGCCCCTTTAAATTCAACTTTCATTGCCCTTATCCCCAAATCGGATTGTCCCCAAACTATGGATAATTTCTGACCAATCTCAATTTGCAATTGCATCTATAAGGTGGTGGCCACAGTGATAACTAGACAGATCAAATCCATTCTCTTAGCTTCGATGTCTAAAGAACAATTTGGCTTCCTAGAAGGGAGCCAGATTCACGAAGCAATAGGAGTGGCTTAGGAGGGTCTTCATAGCCTCAAAACGAAGGTGGGAAAAGGTGCAATTCTAAAGATTGACCTCTCTAAGGCCTACGATAGGGTGAGTTGGATCTACATCACGCTGTTGCTAACCCATATTGGGTTTGATGTGCCTTTTATTCAGTGGGTGATGAGTTGCTTAACTTCGGTCTCGTTCGCAGTGCTCATCAATGGGGCAGCTTCCTCTTTTTTTCATGCAGAGCGAGGTCGGAGGCAAGGATGTCCCTTGTCTCCTTTGCTCTTTCTTCTTGTAGCTGAAGGACTAAGCAAAGCTATAAAGGAGGCCAAGAGACGGGGTGAGTTTCAAGGTATTACAATCTCACAAAATCTATAGATTACTCACCTTTTTGTGGATGATGTGTTGATCTTTTGTAATGGAAGACGTGGGGATGCAAATAAAATGTGTAAATTTTTGGAACTTTTTAAGAGAGCCACAAGTATGGAAGTAAATGAAAGGAAGCCCACTATTTCAGTTATGAACCTGGAGGATGCAGAATTGTTTCATTACTGTGTTCTTTTCCCATTTGAGGTAAAAGAACTTGATTGTAACATTAAATATCTGGGCTTGTAAATGAAAGGAAGTCCACTATTTTAGTTATGTGCCTAGAGGATGCAGAATTGTTTCATTATTGTGTTCTTTTCCCATTTGAGGTAAAAGAACCTGACTTTAGCATTAAATATTTGGGCTTTTACCTCACTCCAAATTCTTATAAGAAATCTGATTGGCTTTGGCTCATACCAAATCTAGAAAAGAGACTTAATGTATGTTGTTTCAGGTGGTTGTCTCAGGCTGGTAGGCTGGTTCTGGTAAAATCTGTATTAGAAGTCATTCTAGTTTACTGGTTGTCCCTCTCTTGGATTCCAATTGGAATTCTTGAAAAAATCAGAAGGATATGTTTCAAATTTTATGAGTGAGAACCAAGGATTCTTTTGTCCTTCCTTGGGTATCTTGGGAAAAGTTGGAAGTTCCAAAATCTCTAGGTGGTTGGGGCTTAAAAAATATTTTCTTCTTTTCAAAAGCCTTGGCTGCAAAGCCAGTTGGACACTAGTTAAAACAGAGAGTATATGGACCTCTGTAATCATCCACAAATATATCTTTCCGGACACAGTGGAAGAATGGATTCGGAATCATGTGAAGTGGTTCTTGTTCTGTGATATGGAAAGCAGTCTTAAAAGATTTTCATGTAATCGGTGATGGATTGGCATGGAGAATTGGTAATGGAACAAAGGTAAGAATTGGTGCCTATCCGTGGCCTGGATGTGGGAACAATCACTTACTACCAGTTGAAATTATCCAGAGTTTGCATAATCAAGGTTTTTTCTCTCTTCATCAGATTGCAGAGCCTAAGGAAACCACTATTTGGCATCAAGCTTGGAAGAGTGCAGAACAGGTGGGTTTGGAGGAAGTACAAAATGTCTCTTGGTCAAACTACATCCAAGCCCTCAAATCCTCACACATCAAGATCACTAAAAGGGACGATGAGTTGGTCTGGCAATCTGCTCCACATGGGGTTTACACTCTTCAATTGGGCTATATTCAACTTAATATAAATCAATACAACAGAGAGCCTCTTTGGTGGTGGAAGGGCCTTTGGAAAATTAAGTGCCCCCAAAATGTGAAAATTCCAGGTCCTATCAAGCATGCCTACTGGGTCTGTCTTTGACCACAATTAGGCTATAAGTTTCAACTGTTATGTAAAGTGTTTGTTGTTGTTTTAGGACAGACAATAGTCTAAGAACTTCTTGTTGATTTGTTACGGTTGCACTTCCAATTTTAGGTGCTCTAGCATGTAGTTTTAGTAACCAGAGGTTAGCACATGCATACTAAAATAAGTACAACACACCTAAAGATCTTTACAGCTGAAAATGAACAGATCTGAAAGACTAACACATGCATTTTTGTACACAAGTATTTTTGGTCAACATGACCTTGGATAAACCCCCCCCCCCTGGGGAAAACCAATTTGGGATATCTGTCTATATAATGATGATTAAAGCAAGAGATACAACAAGTAATGAAATACAATGGAACATATATACATATCAAGCTCCTCACGATCCTTGCCACAAGAACCAGAGAAAGAAGTGCCCAAACTGTGATGCGCCCTCTCCCTTTGTTTCCCTTTGCATTGAACTGAAGCGCCCTAGCTCATATGTAGCCCAATGAAGAAATTTCTCCACAGGAATGTCCTCTCATGTGCTGCCTCTCCACTAAAACTGTCAGAGCTCGAATCCTCTAAGCAAATCTGCTACCAGGTAGCTGTCAGTCCTCTCAACATGTGCGCCCTCCTCCTAGCAAAAATGATCACCAAAAATAAACTGAGCCATAAACTGAATGTCTCGCTCCACAAAAACAAGTGCCCAAGCTCTCCTCTCCCTATGCATCAGACCTCATTCCGATCTGACAAGTCCTCCTCTCCTGATGAGCAAATGATGGATAATAAATGCACCCTCCTCCTCAAGATGTGCCCCTCCTCCATATGCATGCTCCCTCTCAGAAGTGAATGCGAAGACTCCATGGAAATACTCTCCATGCAAGCTCCAAGCAACCAAGAGCTTCTCCTCAAGCTCTCAAGGGTTTCTCTCAAACCCTCATGAAGTGCGCCCTCCTTCTCTTCAAGATTTGTGCCCCTCTTCTCTTCTCCAAAACTCTCAAGTGAAGAATGAATCTCAAAAATATCTTTACCCTCTCTTTAGCCTTCTCATGCCAACCCTAAAAGATCAATGGCCTAGATTAGATCTAGCCAAGTCTAATCAATGGGTGAGATCAACTCCAATAATCTCACTAAAGAAACCCACTTTACTTAGTTGCTTTATGTCTATTAATTCACCCACATTGTGAATTAATTGTCACTTTATGACTTAAGTGACATATTTCACTTTTGACTTAAGACTCCTAAGTCAAAGTGAAATTAGAATCATAAAGTAAAGTACAAGGGTAATAGTCTTCCCCCTTTGTGCTTAGAGACTCGTAAGCACATGGAGACCACTTTCCAAGGTACCCAAATCTCAACACAAAAAACCAGGATCTGTATGTGGTGGTGTATGCTGAATAACAAAGTCCCCACTTGGGACAATATGAAAAAGAGAAAGAAAGAAGGGCCAGGGTGGTGCACTCTCTGCAAGGCTGATGAGGAATCGGTATCTCATCTTTTCATCTTCTGCCCTTTTGCTGTGCAAGTTTGGAAACCCTGTTCTGACCTCTTATCACAGGCCTGTTATTGGCAGGGACAACGTGTAGAGGAGGCATGGCAATCATGGTTAGTTTCTGGAGCCAACATGATGATCAAGGCATTATCTCTTATTCTGAGTTGGGGAGTGTGGCTGGCAAGAAATGCCTCTATATTTTAGGGCAATCATTCCTCCTCAGAAAGAGTAGCAATTCAAGGACTTGGAATTTTATCACGTTTCACACAGGAAAAAAGGTCTTCTCCAATTCGGCCTGTACAAGAAATCACTGTGGATTTCTCTTATCCATGGGCTTTTTTTGATGGTGCCTCGCAAAATAATTACCAACAGGGTGGTGGTGGAGCCCTCCTATATCTTTTTCAAAATCACTTGTTTAAACTTAAAATGGGTTTGGGTCAGGGCACAAGTAATTATGCTATTGACACGCAAACTCTTATATTTGCAGGGGATAAAGGTGTCAGATCCATACAGATTTTTGGTGATTCCCTCCAAGTAATAAACTGGTCAATAAAAACTCGGAAATGCCACAATCAAATTTTACTTCCACTGCTTGATGATGTTATTAGATTCTTGGGCTCCTTTGACATTTTCCATATGCACCATGTGTACAGGGAAAGGAATATGGAGGCGTACCTTCTCTCTAAAGAAGGCCTTCGACTGGATTTTGGGAAATGGATGATCACTGAACACCAGTTGGATGGAATTTTTGAGTATTATCATTGGCCTTTTATAGAGCCTTTGGAGGCAAACCTTCAGTAATCTGTTTCTAACACAAGCATATGTTTTCAGTATTGGATGTCAGAGACAGCAGACTGGTTTTTTGCTCTTTCCAGTTGGGCATGGTTTATTTTGGGTATTTTTGGGCTGCCCCTTTTTGGGAGCTGATTGGTGATTATGGAGCTGTCACGGGTTTCTTCAGGGATGCTTATTCACTACTGATTCCTCCTTATTTTCTCTTCAGAATTACAACAGCTCAACTCTTGGAGTTACCTTTCTGTAGATGTTTTTTTGTTTTTGTATGTACTTTTCAGGTTATATTTGACTGATATATGTTAGATTGATGATGGCAAACAGCCACAGATACTTTTCTGTCCCCCTGTTTTGGGACGTAAATACAAGGAGACTTGTATTCTGCAGAATGTAATTTCTTTCTCTTCGGATGAATAAAATTACGTTTTTTTCTGAAGAAAAAAAAAAGAGATAATATTGAAGTAATTATTTGAAATTATCAAGTTAATAACCATATTTAGCAATTATATGGGTGACCCTATTTGTTTCTATTTGTTCGTTACATAAGATCTCTCCTAGCTCTAATGATGTAAACTGAACAAATCATGGACAGTGGTAAACATTGGTAATAAAGTCTGAATTGACTGGACTTTCACTTCTTCAATTCAGTTTGCTTCAGTCACCACTCATATTCTCAGTTTCTAACAGAATAATAAATAAGCTGAGAGAAGCCAAACATTTCTACTAAAACAAAACCAAGCATCCTTATTTCCTCGGCTCCTATTTATGATGGTTTTCTTTGTGTAGAGGCTTCTTTGGGTTGGTTATCTTTCTCAATGGGCCGGACAATCAAAACTGAAGAAAAAAAATGGGAGTTGTTGCATTTTTTACAACACAATAGCCCTCTTGAAATCCTCTGAAATTGATCACAACAATGCCATTAATTCAATAATCAACTTCAAAATGAACAGTCTTTACCTGTGAAACTAAAGAGTCCCGCCCACCAAAAAGCCAGAGCTACTTTACAATAAAACATTATGATTTCCGTGACTGTACAGACAAAATTAGGTTAGATTCGTAAGCATGCTGACAGAATACATGTTCACTACATCAACATTTGCTTTAGCCATAGTAGCGGTTCAAACTTGACCAAGAAATTCACGATCTTTAAGAATTTATTATTTTCCTTTAAATTGTGTATTATTTAGGTTATTAAATTATAGCATGTGGCGCCCCCGAGGGGGCAGCTCAATTGGCAAGTGCCGTGAAAATGAAGTTCCAAAGAGGTCTCGAGTTCAACTCCCCCCGACTAATCTAGTGTGTAGCGCGTGGGGCAGCATGGACACACCTGGAGGTTATAGTGGTAGCAGTTGGATAACATGACCACATGTAACGCGAGTACATGCCCAACTAGTTACCGATTCCGCCAGCCATAATTAAAACTAACAAAAAAAAAAATTATAGCATGTGGCATACATTTGTGTCTTGAAACCCAATACATATCATAGTTTTGCATGTTAAAAGATTGTTTAAAAGACCGACAATCATGGATTTGGTATGCAAAATACCTTGGGTGTAACTGGCACAAATTGCAAGGATCTTACGATAGAAATTTACATCCTGGTTGTTGTGTAATACAATTGGGGCATTAGCTCGGAATGTACAATACTGTCATGTCTCTTACTGTGAAATATGGTCCCTTCGTGAACAGCTTGGAAAATTACTGATCAATCACAGAGAAACAGATTCTAAGGAGCCACAAATTTGAGAATCCCTTTTAATATATATGCCTGTTAGAGGAAGAATATAGGGAAAAAAAAGATACAATGTCTACTCTGCCTCTTGAATACTGATACCATATGTGCTTCCAACTGAGATTCTGAATTTTACTGCATTGTGAAAAGCAGGAATAAAAAACTTTATTGGTTTGACTTCAAGAAAAAAACAAATAGTTTCTCATTGAGAATGGGAGATTATTAGTTTACTGTCCCTATCTTATTCTTAATGCTCCTGGTTTATCATGCTTGTATGCATGAGCACTGGTTCTCAATGTATAAATGAACAATAGATTCCGTATTTCATTGGGAATGGAAGATATCACTGCTTGCAAGTATCATATTCATTAATAGTGGGAAACTAATCTCAGAGTTGCAAAAAAGCAAAAAACAAGTAGCAACCAATAAGACAGACGTACATCACAGTCAGTAACACTGCAGTTGCACCATATAAACAGAATGAACCAAACAAGGTGTGTTACAGTAAAAGCAACGTGTTCATCAGTATGTGGAAAATAGTTCACATTGATCAATAACAGGATTGCACATAAGCACTATGATAAGGTGAGTTAAAATTTGGAAAACCAGAGCTTATATACAGATAAATATAATTCACTGCCAAGCATCAAACTAGTTGAAACTAGTTCAATGCATCTAGACCAATCATCACTTTCACGGATGTCTTTATAAATACATACCAGCACACAATAGTGGCATTTGGTTCTGCTTGTAAACACATGGGACCAGCCATGGCTTAAAACAGCCGGTACTGATATAAGCCTTGACAAAATCCCACTCACAACCAAGAAGACTACAAATGTTACTGCAAAGGGACGTTATTGCTCGAAAACAAAATGGTAAAATATTGCTGCATTGTCTACTGTTGAAAGGTAGAGAATGAGTGACCAATTTAGAAAGGCACTCACTTCGTACAAGACCCCAGAAGGGTGGTTCAATCTGAACTTTGATGGGGCAAAGGAAACCCAGTGTAGGTTGCTGAAGCTCATTTGATAAGGGATCATAATTAGGGAAACATTGTATACAATGTTCTATAAGAGTTGATTGTTGTACATGCAACAAATAAAGAGGTGGATAGCTAATTGAATTTATTCCGACATTTCCAATTAGTATGAATCTGAAAATTGGCAGACTCTTCATAAATAGTGACTCCATTTTGATAATTTGGTAGAAAATTTCATGTAGAAAGCTGGAATGTAAAACACAGGAGATACTTTGTTCATATAAAAAAGGAAATGTCAATAGATGGCTGATGAGCTGCCAGGCATGGTGTTTAAGTTAGGGCCTATGAAGCTGAGAATTTATACCTATCAGGCTATCACAATAGAACAAAAGAACAAGACTCGCTAGATAACTAAGGGAAGAGGCTTGGCATGCATTGGGCAAAGTAGGGTGCTATTATAAAAGCAAAGCAGTACTGTAGTTGCCAGTTAATAATTATCATGACATGATTGGAAGGCAGGTCCAATAAGACATGGGGTCAACACCAGACTGTTTGTAATTTGTAGACCATGTGCTTACAAAAGAGTCTGCTTTTCTCAAGCAGAGATTTCGATTTTTGGTTGCTGGTAAGCAGGTAGAGGAAATGGATGCACCTTCAGGTTTATTTGCAGTGATGAAGGAAATTGCTAAGGTCTGAATTCAAAGTGCAAGAAAGAAATCAAAAACAGGTGGAAGTAGGAAGTGAAGGGAAAATTCGAAGATCCAGAGTAATCTGGGCCAAGGAACTTGGAAGAACATGTCCACTTTAGCCCATGAAATGAAAGAAGCAAGAGTGATCGTCTTAGTTGTAGGGAAGGAATTTTATAATATTCAGGGTGCAGTGGTGGTTTTGCTAAAGAAAATGCATGCATCATGAGGCTTGTTAGCAGTAACGGAGAAAGATGCCAAGCTTGAATTCTAGTGCAGGAAAGGAGTCAACAATAGGCAAAAGTGGGAGGGAGAAGCTGCAATGAATATAAAATCCAAGGTATTTGAGGCTGAGGAAGAACATGTCCATTCCAGCCCATGAAATCAAAGATAGATCCTCTTTGGTGTAGGGAAAGAATTTATAATATTCAGGGTGCAGTGGTGGATCTGCTCTGAAAATATAGGGAAATAGAACAGAACCCTACATGAGTAATCTGGGCCAAGGAACTTGGAAGAACATGTCCACTTTAGCCCATGAAATGAAAGAAGCAAGAGTGATCGTCTTAGTTGTAGGGAAGGAATTTTATAATATTCGGGGTGCAATGGTGGTTTTGCAAAAGAAAATGCATGCATCATGAGGCTTGTTTGCAGTAACGGACAAAGATGCCAAGTTTGAATTCTAGTGCAGGAAAGGAGTCAACAATAGGCGAAAGTGGGAGGGAGAAGGTGCAATGAATATAAAATCCAAGGTATTCGAGGCTGAGGAAGAACATGTCCATTCCAGCCCATGAAATCAAAGATAGATCCTCTTTGGTGTAGGGAAGGAATTTATAATATTCAGGGTGCAGTGGTGGATCTGCTCTGAAAAAATAGGGAAATAGAACAGAAGCCTACATGATTTAACAATGGACCAGCAGGTCATAAAAGAAGACATCATGGCAGCAGTAAGCAACAGAAGCAACCGGAAATGTAAGGAAGCCAACTGGAATAGTAATAAAAAAATTAGAGATGGAGACAAGATCAATTGCCTCACTCCTTGGCATTAAATTAGATTCAAGATGAGCACCAGATGATGAGATGAGACTTTGTGAGGCTGGTAGAGCAAAATTCCTCACCCAAACAAGAAGGATGTGTAGTTGCTCTAGGTTATCTCCCTCCAGTCAAATTTGTGATCAATGGACTGTGGGACAGGTGGGAAGTTCTTTGCTTGTCTGGTTTTAAAATTAGAGTTGTGGCCCAGGACACAATTACAGCATAATTGTTTGTTAGGGGAATTCCTGGATGTGAAAGAAAGAGGGTCTGTGTTGGCCATGAAGTCCTAACTGATCCTTTGTCATTTCCAGATGAACCCACTTCTGGTCTGGATTCCACCACAGCATTACACATGGTTCAATGTCCGCAGGACATAGATGAGGTGTGTGAATATCTAGGAGTCATGTAACTCCACAGCGAATTTTCTTTAGGGCCATTTTTTAATTGTCAATGTTGGTTTACCATATTCTGAATTATATGCATCATGTGGGAAAGCTGAAAATTCTAATCTTGTTGCAGGCTGGGCAACAAGATTAGAATTTTCAGCATTGCAACAACAAGCATCAACCATCCAGAGGCTTTTACATAAGTTTGATAAGCTGATCCTTCTTGGGGAGGGACACTCAATCTACTTTAAAAAAGCAACAAGTGCAACAGACTATTTCTCATTCATTGCTGCTCCCCCATCATAACTATGAATCCAGCTGATTTCCTGCTCGACCTTGCAAATGGAAACATTAATAATGTCTCCATACCACCAGAATTGGAGAAGGTTCACATATAAATGCTAAAGTAGAAATGGATGAAGAAATATTCCAGCAGCAAATACATCCCCACATGATGTCCATCAGGTAATTGAGCGAAACTCTCACTTTTAAAAAAAAATCTAGCAGTGTGGCTTAACTCATGTTTTAGGCATTTCAACACTGTAAGTTTTAAACCTGTGAAGTAAAGCAATGCATATAGATTCTTACGCAAAACAGAATTTAATCAATGGCTCATACACAGAGTACACAGAGATTTTATACCGGAAACCCTCAACCAAGAAAACCTTTCTTATATTCATTATATCGAATTTCACCATTCATTTTACAATTTATACAATGTTTTTAGGTATTCCGTAGATACCAAAACCCTAATCCCTTAATCCAGGATTAATTTAGTAAACCGCTAAAAATAACAAAATCTGCTAAAAATAGCAAAAACCGCCCAAAAAAAATTCTGGGGCGCTGCAGAACACTACGCGTAACCAGGGGAGGCATACCTGCCCCCCCGGGACCCCCCTAGGAAAGCACCCGGCGCACACGACACAAAGAGCACTACTAGAGGGATCGTCAGACGCAGTTGTCGAATCTGACGCACCCACACACACACATGCAAAGAATATAACACATACCCAACATTCTCCCACTTGTTGTTTTATTTGCATCCAGGGGTCCAAGGGATTATATAGTCAACAATCCAAGGCAGAAATGCCCATTGTTACTCTACACCAGGAGAACTTTTCTGTGCTCACAGACTTTGTCAATGAATCTGCAACATTCTTCAAAGTGTCAACATTTTCCAGCAACACCTTCTTTTCTTCAACCATGTCTCTCACAAAGTTGTCGAGGGATCGTCAGACACAGTTGTCGAATCTGACGCACCCACACACACACATGCAAAGAATATAACACATACCCAACAAAGACTTATTATTCTTGAACACTACCTCGTGGAAGCTTACCATTCTCACATTGCACCGGAAATATAAGAAAAGCTGCTGGTGTTGAACTATATAAATGAAGACTGGAAAGCAACAACTTTTTGAAGACATGAATGGGGTACACAACATGGTGAGAGCAATATTTTTAGTGTTTAGGCAGGGAATAAAGGAAAGACAAAATGAATCTCTGAATTATCTGAGAATTGAACAAATCCTATCAATGACATTCATACTTTGGCTGTTCTTGTAGCAGTAAAAGATTGATGACCAGTTTGGTATTGAACTGGCCAGTTCAAAACCAAACCTATTCATATCTACTCGGCCAAGTCTGTACCGGGTCGGTTCCCTACAGGCCGGGGTGCCATTATTTTTTTTTTGGGGGGGGAATAATCTTTTATAATTTTTTTACCTAAACTAAAGTTTCTCTCACCCTAAACCCTAAAGGCACACATCATTGATCATTTGCGAAAATTTGGAGTTTTTGAGCCACAAACCAGCCTGAAAGTAAAAGTTTTGATTTTCCTTATATTTCCCTTTCTTCCCTTTTTACCTTTTCAAGTTCTTTATTTTCCCTTTCTACCCTTTTTTACCTAATTTTTTTATATTATCATTCATTGTTTAAGGATGTTTGAGAGGGGTTCCAACTTCATCAGACCTCATACGACAAAAACAGAATTTCACATCCCATTAAAAATTCAGCAAACTTAGCAGTTTTCAAAATTCCAGTAAACTAAACTGCACTGAAGACAAGTCGACTAAACCGTCAAAAGACACCAAATGTCACCCTGTTCCTCTGCTACATGCCACCTGAAAAATATAGACCTGCTAAAAATAGACATGCCAAAAATCACAGTTCCAACTCCTAAAAAATAAGACTTCAAAGTTTGAAAATAACTACTCCGGTTACTGAACAGAAGACCTGATACAGATCCCATTGTATTGGATGGCATTGATCCAACCTTAGAATGGGTAGAGAAGACTCACTTGACAAAGCTTGTTCCTAATATTGATGACTCGGAGAGGATTCATTTGGATTTGGATCCACTGGTGGGAGTAGCACCAGGCATGGCATGCACTAGCTCCAGCCGAGGATCCCATTTCCAATAGTGATGATGAGTTTGATCATTGATCATGATCAGTGATATACCGTAGGCTAGTAGCTTGTAGCATGTTGTTTTTTGGACTTTAAAGGCTATTTAGCGCCTCGTTGATTATGTATTTTGTTTCAGATATGTATTACACTCCGTGCCTTTTTAATATATTCACCCTTTCCTGATATGTACATGAGCAAACTTTGCATATTTTGTCCTTTTTAATATATTCACCCTTTCCTGATATGTACATGAGCAAACTTTGCATATTTTGTCTGTAATGGTTTGGAATCTTTATTATATATTATTTTATGAAAATTTTAATATTTTCTGTAGTTTCTAGTAAACGAGTCATAAAATTCAAACCGGTCCAATTCCAAGCCAAGTCCAGGTTGAGTCCAAGTGAACCCTCGGTTGATTCCAAGGCCAAGTCCAAGTTGAGTCTCTTCGATAATTATTAGTATTGGATCTCTTCAAATGGAGTGATAATATTCTCATTGTTCCTAATTGAACAAATAATTAGAGAATAGAACAGCAAGTACAAAAATTAAGGCCAAGTCCAAATTTTAAACATTGATTGATACTATTAAAGGACTTCAAGATCAGATTGGTTTTTGCTCCTTTTCCCTTCAAAATAAGCTAGAATGTTTGGAAGTTTCCATCTACATATTTTACAGGCCATCCTTATATTAGGGTTCATGAATGATATCTCTGTTTTAGGCGTTAAACACTGGCTTCCGGCAAAATGCCCCACAGTGGTAAGGAGTAAGAGTCTATAGCTGCTGGAGCTCTAATGTTTATAAACTAAAATCCCTGCCAATCCAGAGTGTTACTATCTAGATCCATAAGAATTCAGAGTGGATGAGATGATTTTCAGAATCCTGCCTGATAAATTTACAAGACATGATAAATGTTGTCCTCATGCAAAAATACACAGCTTAGCACTTCACATTGAATATAATAAACTGAAGAAATTACAAAAAAGATAGTAATAATTATGACAAACTCTTAAAAAACCTATCCATCCTGCCACTTCAGATGCCTTGCCTGCAAACCTATCCATCTGCCACTTCAGGTGCCTTGCCTCCAAAAGGATCGTGTGTTGGACCAACTTCTTGCCCAATGTGCCTCTGTACCAAGCGCTGAAGATCTGACATGACCTTGTGTTCACGTTTTGACTTCTCCTCATAATTGAACATTGCCAATGCCCGTTTGTCCTCGGCACTGTACACTTGGTTTTCTTTCCTAATACGTATAGCATTCATTCGTTGATGCCTGCTTCCACTCATGACATAGCCAAGAGTCTCAAACTTTTGAATCTCATCAGCAGACAGCCCAACTTCTCCTCTTCGAGGGATACGCTTTCCTTGTTGGACATATTGTGCAATTGCATCACCTTCTCCTGGCCGAAGTGCTCCTCCATAGCTTATATGCCCCTCCGCTTTTGGAAGTGGAAGTGGCCCCACAATTTGTTCATTCTCAAGCCCTGCCGCTACTTTTTTCTGAGATTCAATCATCTCTTTGAACCTGAGAGCTTCATTGTCTATTTCAACAGGTTCATCGTCACTTGCTCTCTCCTCATTTTTGCCAGATTCAAGTTCTAAAGAATCATCTGATAAGACATGACTCTCAGGATGGGGTTCGGACTTCTCTTCATCTTCAGAACTTTGAACTCGTGATCTTTTAGATCCAGATATTCTCTTCAACGATTTCTTTCGCTTTTCTTGTCTGTTCCTTCGTCGATTCGTTTGCTTCTTCATCTTTTCATTTTCACTGGAGCACGAGGACGAGTCATCTTCTGATACACTATCACTATCATCCTCGGTACTTTCTCTCACGCTGATATGTCTCCTCTTCCTCCTGCCAGAATGCTTTGATTTACTCTTTTTCTTCCTGCTGGATCTACCGCCCTTGATGTCCTTTCTTGACTCACCATCATCGGATGACTCAGAATAATCACTTCCACTGTTAGTAGGAGAAGGTTTCCTGCGCCCGCCATTTTTCTTCGTTAAATCCCCTGCTTTCTTTCCACTGTCCCCAGAAGCTTTGCTGCGAGAAGCATCACCATCATCCCCTTTACCCCCCTTGGATGATCTTCCATGGAATTCTTCCTTGTTTTCTATAGCTCCGGCACCATTGCCCATCATTATCCCATTACCACCTTTCTCAATGTCCATCATCTGCCTAGCCACCGCCTGTTCAATTTCATCCCGGGGCGGACTAGGAGTGATTCTCCATATGCAATTCTTCAATTTCTTTCTAAGCCTCTGCCGTTTCAATCTCCGATACTCCGCGAAATCCACCGCCTTCAAATCCTCGTCCTCATCGCTTTCGGGCTGTTCATTCCCACGACCACGCCGAGGATCGCCTCTGTCTAGAAATACTGGGGGACGATTCCCAGAAGAAGGATCGTAAGGATGATAATTGGGACTCGCCCTGCGATCCCGATGCCGTGGTTCATTGACAAAATTAGGGTTTGGACTCCGGCGTCCGTCATTAGGGTTTGGACTCCGGCGTCTGTCATAGAGCCCATTATTATTTCGCGGAGGGTTAGGGCTTCGGTCCTCGAACCTCTGTCTATGGCTGAGGTTTGAATTGGGCCTTTGATCATATTTTAAATCAGGGCTCGTACTGGGCCTTCTTTCATACCGAAGAGTGTCTCCCCCTCTCTTGGGGTTTTCATCAAGAATCTCATTTGGACTGTAACAACGATCAGAAACCCTAGGGTTCGGACTTAGGGCTTTGCCATAACAACCACGTGAACGGGAAGGGGAAGTCGATCTGTTACCATTGCTGGAGGGGTAACGGTAATGTTCGTACCTCGATGGATCTGGGCTGCGGCTACGACTTCGGCCATAATTTTTTGAATGGGAAGTCGATCTGTTACCATTGCTGGAGGGGTAACGGTAATGTTCGTACCTCGATTGATCTGGGCTGCGGCTACGACTTCGGCCATAATTTTTTGAATGGCCACGGAAACCCTCGTGGTCTGTTGGATGACCAGTGATTCCATTGCTGCTGCTACGCCCTGCATACTCGACCTTTGAGGCCAATCTTCTTCGCTCCTTCGGATACCCGTCTGCCGCTGCTCTTCCGTCTTCCATTTGGGAATTTTGAATAATCAAAATCTATTTACCACGATGGTATTATAAAAAGAGGTCCCATTCAAAAATAGGTACTCCTCATGGTGTAAGGGTCTCACAATTTCAAATCCAGAGGTAGGGTATTTATACCTCAGTAGATTTTATCAGTCAAATCGCTGGGCTGAGGGGGTGCCTTGTCCCATAAACAAGGGGGTCTCATACACCAATTAGGTGTCTGGCTTGGCCATGACCTTAAAAATAGATTATTATTATTATATAGTTACTCACCATGATGATGGCATTTTATATGGGCGGATAGATTTCTTATCATTTATATAATGAGTGGGTTTAATGGTTAAGAACATATGTTTTCTTTTAAGAAGTTACAAGTTCAAATCCAAAGGGGATAGGGTATGTATACATTCCATAAATTTTAGCAGACAAATCGTTGCAAGGAGGGGTGAGAGGCTAGACAAATCGTTGCAAGGAGGGGTGAGAGGCTAGGCGAATAGCCTTGAGTATTGTTGGTTTTTCCCTCCTTTGAAAAAAAAAGTAAAATGCTTATATTTATTTTTTGATTGTTTTCGAGTGGGTACAAAAGCCTACGGATTATTTTTGGAGGGTGAAACATAATAATCTACATTGATGAGTTTACTACAAACACCATCCACAAATATGGAAAAACATAATAATCTACATTGATGAGTTTACTACAAACACCATCCACAAATATGGAAAAATGTCTTTGGGTTCCGTAAGGGATTGGAAAACATCCTTGTGTTTCCTTGAAAAAACATAAAATGGTGTTTTGATGCCTTCACTCAAAACTCCTATTTTTTCTCATTTGTATTGAAATTGACAAAACTTCTTGTTTTTAATTATTTGTATCTAAATTGGCACAATCAAAGTTTTGATTAATTTATTGGTTTTTTTATTTTTTAAGCTTCTCAATCATTTAGAAATGGGCAACCTTGTAGGCCAAATTGATGTATGAGACCTCTTTGTTTGTTGGATAAGAGATCTCTCCACGCAACATTTTGACTACTTAGTTTACGAAGGTGTTAAAAAATGAACAATATACAAAATTGTCTCCAAAGGTTTTTCATCTCTTCTAGAATTTCATGCAAAACAATGTAATTAGTGCACAGAATGTTTTATTATGAATGCATAAGGTTCAGATCACCAAGACCAAAAATCCATGTACTTCTAATAAACTTTGTCAGACATTTAGTAACTTGATATGCATAAATTTCATTGGTGAATGTTGAAATTTCTTAAAATTCACACTTTTATGCAATTTAGAAATTTCACCTCTTTGGTTAGAGGTTTCTCGGATCTTTAACCATATGGATTTCATCCTTAGGGCTATTATGAAATAAAGTATAAAACAATAGCAGAAAATATACAATATTTCACTCTCTCATAACCCAATCTTCTAGGCAATCCAAGGAGAAAATATACCAAATTGTTTAGATAAGTTTCAACTCTCAAGGGCAACTTATCAAGCATAAATCAAATATGAAAATTCACTTTTACTGCATATATAATAGTGGCAAAATAGAAAATATAATAGTGATGTAACAACCTTAATTTCTTCAATGATGATGTCAAATCACTCAACAAAATTGCTCTTTTAATTATGTCAAATCAACAAGACATATATAGTTGTAAATAAAATGCATGAAGAACATAGATGGCTCAAAATCAAATCTAGAAATTGCACAAGTTTTGGACAGCTAAAAGATTCATTGATATGCTCAAGATGAAGTTCATGTACATACCATAGCCTTCTCTCAAGGCTAGTACAAACCAATAGCTCTCCAAATCCCTAACTCAACCAAGGAAATCCAACATGTAAGAATCACTCTAATAAGTCCTTCAACACAAGGTCTTTGCTTTTCTTCTTCTTCTTCACTAAATATACCCTAGGTTTTTTTATCACAAAACCCTAATCTTGAATTTCCAAGGGAAAAACCCTAACCCAGCTAGACTTCAAGATGCTCCAAGAAGTTCCAAGAAGACCATGAAACCCTAGTGACTCCAAGAGAGAGAGAGAGATCAAGTACAAATAAAGACCGAGAGAGATAGAGAAGAATGATGTGCTCTTCTTCAAGGTCACATCCGTACAGACAAGTGAATAAGAATGAAGAACACAAGTTATGAATGAGAAGAACTCTCTCCTTCCTCTCTCTATATATGAGAGGTAAGGGAGGCCAACAATACAAACATGGGCCCATGCCCTTATAAGCAACCTACAATAAGCTCATGCAGGCCCACACAAGTGAAGTGCTCCACTTTGAGGGTGCACGTGTCATTCTTCAACGTGATGTCATACAACATACAAGCTCCAAGAAGGTGTAGCTACTCAAGGTGTGTCCACACCTCTCCATCCCAGGCCCATACTGATTACATCACTCCTCCTAAGCCATGTACTCCATCGAATTAGCTACCCCTTCAAGAACATTGTCGTTGCACAAGCATCTCTAAGCCAACTCCAAGCCTCCATCCAAGAATCCAAGTTATCCCATGCCATTTAGGGAATTATGCCCTCCTCCAAGATGCACAATGCTCCTCCTCCCATGTAGGGAATTCTTTATGCAAGTGGATCTCTCCTTGTGTCCATAATGAACGGTGTTCACCAAGAAAGAAAGAGAACTCCAATTCCCTAGGGAAGAATGTGATCATGATTTACGAGCGGAACGAAATGAATAACAGACTGAATACAATAACAGAGATAACTACGAATATCCAGTTAACAACAACTTCTATTAAATAAATGAAATAGGTTGAAACTGTAAAATTACATAACTGAAACAACTTGCTCAAATGGTGGTAGTTATCTCTTAGAAGAGATGTGACTTCTATGCGCATTTGTCTAAGCATAATGATTACAATGAGGCTCCAAAGGCCTTTTTAGCATTATGTATGAATGTCAAAACCCTAGACATCCAAAAACCTACCCCTAGGAGGTGAAACACCAAAAGTTATGTGGGCCCTGATGGGTAAGTTGGTACCTCAACTTCTCGGAGTCGTAACTTTTGCATACAACCTTCGTTTTAGGCGCGTGATAGCCCGTTAGAAAGGTCTTTTCGAGAAATACACATTATGTTGTCAAACTCTAACTCTATCTACCGTTTGACTGTGGCATGCCAAAAAAACATTGTTTAAGGCCCCAAAACGGCCCTAGAAGTACAAAAATATGTACTGACATGAAAACTTCCAAACTAAGCCAGTTGGATTAGGTGGGTGGCCACCAATCTCCACCTGAAAGATGTGTAGGGCTCCAGACAACCCCGAAAGTGTAGAACCCACAATTACAAAGAAGTACAAAAGAATGTGTTGAACTAAAAAATTGTCAAGAGGAGCTAATTGGAATAAGTGGGTGGCCACCAATATACACTTGGATCAATCCTCCCCCCTTAGGAAGCAACGGTCTCCATTGTGTTGAGTTCCCCCATCAGGTGAGGAAACTTCTGCTGAATTTGGCCCTGGGTGAGCCACTTTTCTTGGTGTAGGAGTTTGCCTACCTTGACAACCCGATAAAGCTGGATCTTTTATTGGCGAGTGCCCTTGACTTGTGTGTCCACTATCTGATCAGTGGATGCATGTTCCATGTAGTGAGGGTTGAGCTCTATTTGTGTCAGTTGTTTTTCGATCTCTAAGGTGTCCAATAAGGGTGGAAAATATGGCCGAAGGAGGTTCACATTGAACATTGGGTGAAAGCCAAGGAAGTCTGGTGGAGTGTTGAGCTCAAAAGCATTGCTACCCACAACCTTGGTGATAGTGTAAGGCCCATAGAGAAGTGGGCGGAGCTTCTAATGGGTCCCTGTACGACGCTCTTTCTACAAATGTAACCAGACCTTGTCTCCCACCTGAAACTGGTGCAATACCCTGTGTTGATCATGGCTCTGCTTGTACTTAGCATTGGCTTGCTGCAAAATCTCATGGACATGTTGGTGAATGTGATGAATCTGCTCAATGAATCTGGTGGCTTTGTCGGCCTTAGACTGAACATGGGAATATTATGCATGTGTGGTGGCAAGAGGTAATGCAACATCAATGGGACCCAAGGGTTGGAATCCTAGCCCCACCTGAAATGGGTTGTGGTTGGTGGGAGCTATGGAGATCCCTAATGTAGTTGTGTTGAACATAGGGGAGACTCTCATCCCAGGTACGTGGATTCTTAGAGTTGTACATGTGTAAGATGTGCTTAATCATCCGATCGATGACCTCTATTTGGTCGTTGGTTTGGGGGTGGAAAGCAGTGGGTTTAGTGAGCTTGGTGTCCAACAGTGACTAGAGCCTCAACCAAAATGTGCTAAGGAGCCTGCTATCCCGATCGGAGAAGATGGTTTGTGGTATCTCAAAACGGACCCACACTCGTTCGAAGAAAAGCTTGGTAGTATCGGTCATTGTGATGCTCTTCTTGTGGGCTATGAGGATGGCCATCTTCTAAAACCGATCAACTACCACAAATACACAATCATTGCCTTGCTTGTTGGATGGAAGGCCAGACATGTAATCCATAGAGATGGATTCCCAAGGCCTCTCGGGAGTAGGAAGAGGGGTGTATAAGCCTTGTTTCTTTATAGTTGGCTTGGCAATGGCACATGCAATGCAAGATCCAATATACTTGTTGATGTCCTGTCAGAGTTTTGGCCAATAAATTTTTTTTTGCAGAATGGCCACAGTTTTCTCCATGCCAAAATGTCCTGCCATCCAACTGTAGTGAGCCTCCTAGATCAGCTTTGCATGCTCACTTGCAAGAACATATAGATGGCCAAGATGACACAACGGTCTATCATGAATGTGAAAATCGATGAAATTCACTCATGTACCAAAGAACTGATAGGTGGTGGCGAAGTCCGGATCTTGTTGATAAAGTTGGGGACACTCAGATGCCTCATGTCCACAGGAATGGAGCATAGTGGTGAGTGCAGCCACGGGAGGTCCACTGAGGTAGTCAATGATGCGATTTGTGCTCCTTGTCTTATACTTGATGTTGAGATGGAACTGGTGCATGTAGGTGGACCATTTCTGATGGCGGTCGTTCTGCAACTTCCCCTGTGTCTGTATGAACTGTAGAGGCTCATGATCAATGTGGATGATTGTCTCATTTCCCATAATTTAATGTTTCCATTGATGTCAGGGTTGTACAATGGAATACATTTCCTTGTCATAAGTGGGGTATTTCTGGACAGTATCTGAGAGTGTCTCACTGTGGTATGCCATTGGATGATTGTTCTGAGTGAGAACTGCACCTACAGCATAGTCAGATGCATCAGTCTTAATCTCAAATCGTAGTTGCAGATCGGGTAAGGAGAGTACTAGAGTTGAGCACAAGCGATGCTTCAGATCATTAAATGCTCGTTGTTGTTCCTTCCCCCACGTGAAGTTTTCCCTGCTACCGCCCTTGGTCACTTGGCTGAGGGTCCATGAAATATGGAAGAATCCCAACACGAACCGTCGATAGAAGTTGGCTAATCCTAGGAAGCTTTGAAGCTCGATTAGTGTGGTCAGGGCTAGCCAGTCGCAGATGACTTGGATCTTAGTTGGATCAACATGTACCCCATGCTCATCAATAATGTAGCCTAAGTATTGGACCATGTTCATGCCAAATGATCATTTTTCCAAGTTGACAAATAACTTGTGATGTCGCAGAGTGCTCAAAACCTGTTGAATATGTTGCACGTGCTCCTCCCAAGTTCTGTTGAAGATGTGGATGCCATCCAAATTTACCACCACAAAAGAGTTAGTGAAGGGTCTCAATACACCATCCATCAACCTCATAAAAGTGGTTGGAGCATTTGTTAAGCCAAAGGGCATGACCAACCATTCGAAGAGACCTTCTTTAGATTTGAAAGTTGTCTTCCATACATCAGTTGGTTCAATGGGAACCTGGTGGTAGGCAGACTTTAGATTAATCTTGTTGAAGGACTTTGCCCCTTGAGTTAGTCAAGAAGGTCATCAATTATGGGAATTGGGTACCGGTTCCTGACTATGATTTTGTTTAATGCTTTGTAATCAATGCAAAGCCGCCAAGTCCTGTATTTCTTTTACATCAGTATAATCAGGCTTCCGCAAGGAGAGGAGTTGGGTCTAATGTGCCCCTTTTGAAGAAGCTCTTGGATATGATGCTTGATTTCGTCATTTTCCATCAACGCGTGACAATAGACTGGTCCATTAGGCAGAGATGCATCGGGGGTTAGATCAATTGGATGATTAACTTGGCAGTGTGTCGGTACCCCGGTGGGTGAGGAAAAGATGTTTGTACTCTTCCATGATTCTGTCCACTTGCTTCTGCTGCAAAGAGAGACTCTATGTAGAGGATGTTGGGTATGTGCTATATTCTTTGCACGAGTAGTAGTGTCTGAGCATATGCGTCAGGCGCGCAGGGGGGTTAGAGGGGGGGTGAAGCCCCCCACACGGAGGCTCGGGGGCAACATCCTTGAATTTTTTTTGCCTCGGGAAACGTGTCACCTGCCTTGAGATACGTGTCATGTATTTAGGTGGTTTTTCAGCACATGGTTTTTGCCGATGGTTTTCTATTTCCGGTTAAAGAATTAGGGTTTTGGACTAATCCAGGTCATTGGGTTAGGGTTTTGGATGTCGTTGGCTCCTATATGTATATTGTATTGTAAACAATGTATCACTATGAATGAATATAGAATATGTTGGCTTTCCCGGTTTGGGTTTCTAGGGGAAAAATCTCTGTGTAATGTTTGTATTTGCCATTGTATCTTTTTTGTTCTTTTCTGAATATCTGTTTGCAGTAGATACTGTACAAGGTTAGAATTTACATTTGGTATCAAAGCTTTATTAGCTTCAGGGGGATGCCTTTGTGGTCAAGGGTTTGGCTCGGGACTGTGATAAGCCTTGTTACAGTGGGAGATCTGCGGTATTGCTTTTTCAGGTGAAAATAAATGGCAAGCAATTCGAAGATGGAGATCGAGAAGTTTAATGGGAAAGTTTTGAGTTGTGGAAGCTCAAGATGAAAGATCTGTTGGTGGACAGAGATAAGTGGATCGTGGTAGATCCAGGTACTGCACCTAAAGGAACTTCTGCAGATGACTAGAAGAAGTTGGATCGGAAGGCAAAGAGCACAATCCGACTGTGTCTCTCCGATTCAATATTACTGAATGTGTCAGGGGAAGCTACAGCCAAGGTTTTATGGGAAAAGTTGGGGAAGTTGTATCAGTCTAAGTCCCTGGTAAATAAACTATTCCTGAGAAAGATGTTGTATAACCTCAGGATGAGAGATGGAGACTCGGTGGCAGAGCATTTGAACGCCTTCAATATTGTGGTAAGTCAATTAGTATCTATTGAGATTAAAATTTCAGATGAAGATAAATGTATCAGTTTGTTGTGTTCTTTACCAGACTCGTGGGATAGTCTGGTTGTGTCCATAGGTAGTAATACAACTTCCTTGAATTTTGAGGAAGTGGTCTCACCTTTGTTGTCGAAGGAGATGAGATGGAAGAATATGGAAGGACATAGGACATAGCATAGACGCATTATTTGCAAGAGGGCGTTCCCAGGAAAGAAATAGATTTAATTTCTCAAGTGGGAGATCTAAGTCTACAGGTAGATCTAAATCTCCTGGAAAGTTCGTAAGGGTATGTTGGAGATGTGGGAAAGAAGGGCACTACAAGAAGCAATGTAGATCCAAAGTTGAGAAAAAGAAGGGATCTGAAGAATCTTCTTCTACAGAAGAAAAGACCTCCAAGGAAGAAGGAGGGGATGTGTACTTGGCCTCTTCAAGTACACATGCAGATCATGAGGCATGGTTGGTTGACTATGGTGCATCCTTTCATATGACTCCCCACAGGGAGTGGTTCTACAAATATGAAAAGTATGATGGAGGTAATGTTTTCTTAAGTAATGATTCGACAACTAGAATCATAGGAAGAGGAAGGGTCAAGTTGAGGCTCATAGATGGAAGGATTAGAACACTGTCTGGTGTTCTGCACATCCTAGGTATGGCCAAAAATTTGATTTATGTAAGAAAAATGGAAGAAGCAGGGGTAAAAACAATATTCGAAAAGGGAACTTGCAAGATGGTTCGAGGAGCAATGGTTTTGATGAAGGGAGTTCAGTTTAGAACTCTGTATAAGCTGCTAGGAAGCACTATTAGTGATGGGTGTAATAGCTCCATTGTTCCTGATATTGGAGTTGAAGAAGAAAGAACTCCTATAGTATCTGGAGAAAAGGTTATGTTGTGGCATCAAAGACTGGGGCATATCGGAGAGAAGGGTCTTTGACTACTACACGGTAAAGGTATGGTTGAATGTATGTTTAACTAGTCTCTGGATTTTGATTTCTGTGAACATTGTCTATATGGGAAGCAAAATCAGTAAGATTCCCCTCCGGTGCAACGAGGGCAGAAGGAATTTTACAGCTAGTTCACAGTGATGCTTTTGGACCTGTGTCGGTCCCATCATTGGGAAAATTTGTGTACTGTGTCTCATTTATAGATGACTTCTCGAGGAAAACTTGGATATATTTCCTCATGAAGAAATCTGAAGTCTTTGACAGGTTTAAAGAGTTTAAGGCTCTTGTTGAGAATCAAACAGAGAAAATAATTAAGGTGTCAAGGACAGATAATGGCGGAGAGTTCTGCGGGAATGAATTTGAAGAATTCTGTAAGAAGTGCGGTATAGAAAGGCAGAAGACTACTCCATATACACCTCAGCAGAATGGAGTTGCACAAAGGATGAACAGGACACTGATGGAAAAAGCAAGGTGCATGCTCAGTGGTGCCGGGTTAGGGCAAGAATTTTGGACAGAGGCAATGGGTATTGCATGTTATATGGTCAACAGATCACCCTCATCAGCGTTGAATGACAAGACTCCACAAGAGGTATGGATTGGTAAGGAACCTTCTCTCACACATCTTAAGGTATTTGGTTGTGATGCATATGTTCATGTTCCAAAGGAAAACAAGAGTAAGCTGGATAAGAAGGCTGAAAAATGTATCTTTATTGGATATAAAGATGGTCTCAAAGGTTACAAGCTTTGGAACCCAGAGACTAAGAAGGTAGTGTATAGCCGAGCTGTGGTATTTAGAGAAATGAAGGATGCTATTAAACATGAAGTCCTACTAAGTAAGGAAGAACCAGAGAAGATAGAGTTTGATTTAAAGGATGATGAATCCGACTCTACAGAAGAACATGAATTAGAAGAAGAAGATCCTCATACTCCAGTATTGATGAGATTGGTTCGAGAAAGAAGGCTACCAGAAAGGTATAGTCCATCTGATTTTTGTTCAAATTTTTCTTTGTCTATTACTGGTGATGATCCTAGAACTGTCAGGGAGGTAGTGGATTCAGAGGATGGAAATCTCTGGAAAAGGACCATGGAAGAAGAAATGGCATCTTTGGATAAGAATGAGGCTTGGGATCTAGTGGAGTTGCCAACTGGAAGAAAGCCCATTGGAAACAAATGGGTATTTAAAAAGAAGTTGAATGCAGAAGGAAAAGTGGAGAAATACAAAACTCGGTTAGTAGCAAAGGGTTATTCCCAGGTTGAGGGAATTGATTTTGGTGAGATTTTTTCTCCTATTGCCAAGTTAACCTCTATAAGATTTATGTTATCTGTTGCTGCTGCATTTGATTTTAAAATAGAACAAATGGATGTGAAGATAACATTCATGCATGGGGATCTGGAAGAAGAAATCTATATGAAGCAACCAAAAGGTTATGTTGTGAAAGGAAAGAAGGAGCTAGTATGCAAGCTGAAAAAGCCCCTGTATGGTTTAAAACAATCACCAAGGATGTGGTATCAAAAATTCGATACTTATATGCTGGGAGTTGGCTTCACAAGAAGCAAAGAGGATCATTATGTGTATTTTAAATTAATTGGTGATCATTTGATTTATTTGGTCTTGTATGTGGATGACATGTTGCTGATAGGAAACAACAAGGAGATTATCCAGGATGTGAAAACTCAGTTGTCCTCTAAATTCGACATGAAGGATCTCGGTGCTTCAAATTTCATTATGGGCATGGAAATTAAAAGAGATTGAAAAAAGAGGAAACTCTGGTTAAATCAAAGAAAATATGTTGAGACAATATTGCAGAGGTTTAATATGCAGGAATGTAAACCGGTCAAGGTTCCTATTCATGTTGGTGTAAATTTATCTGGGGATTAGTGTCCCAAAGACACATGAAGAAGAGGAGGACAAGTCTCATGTTCCATATGTAAGTGCAGTTGGCAATTTGATGTATGCAATGGTCTGTACTCGACCAGACATTGCACATGTAGTGGGAGTTTTGAGCAGGTATATGTCAAAACTAGGGAAGGAACATTGGACGACAGTAAAAAGGGTTTTCAGGTATTTGCATGGCACTGCTACTTATGGATTGTGCTACGAAGGAAGACCGGAATTGGACAGAGTGGTGGATATACATGGCTTTGTGGATGCAGACTGGGCTAGAGATTTGGATCATAGGAGATCTACAAGCGAGTATGTATTTAAACTGTTTGGAGGAGCAATAAGTTGGATGAGCAAAAGACAGGTTGTAGTGGCACTTTCAACTACAGAAGCTGAATACATGGCATCCACTCATGCAAGTAAGGAAGCAGTATGGTTACAAAGATTGTGTTCAGGTATTGGGTTGGTACAACAACCTGTAAGGATAGAGTGTGACAGTCATAGTGCAATTTTTCTGGTGAAGAACCCTTCTTATCATTCAAAGACAAAGCACATTGATGTTCAATATCACTTTGTGAGAGACATGATTGAAGAAAAGAAAGTATCGTTGATGAAGGTGGACACTTTGAAGAATGTTGCTGACTCATTAACAAAATCTGTGAGCACTAAGAAGTTCTCTTGGTGTAGAGGATCCATGGGCATTGCTGCCCTGGATTGTTGACTATGTAACCCTGTAACCCCCTATATGCAAAGAAAACAACAAGTGGGAGAATGTTGGGTATGTGTTATATTATTTGCACGAGTAGTAGTGTTTGAGCATATGCACCGGGCGTGCAGGGGTTCGGGGGCAATGCCCCTGAATTTTTTTTTCTACCTCAGGAAACGTGTCACCTACCTCGAGATACATGTCATGTATTTATGTGTTTTTTTGGCACATGGTTTTTGCCAATGGTTTTCTATTTTTGGTTAAGGAATTAGGGTTTTGGACTAATCCATGTCATTGGGTTAGGGTTTTGGATGTCGTTGGCTCATATATGTATATTTTATTGTAAACAATGTATCACTATGAATGAATATAGAATATGTTGGTTTTCCCGATTTGGGTTTCTAGGGGAAAAATCTCTGTGTAATGTTTGTATTTGTCATTGTATCTTTTCTGTTCTTTTTTGAATATCTGTTTGTAGTAGATATTGTACAATTTTAGAATTTACAGAGGCCATGTATGTGGTGGCGACCTTCTGCTTACTGTGAGCATGGATCACAAAGAAGACGAACTTCTCGGTCTATGAAATGACCTTACTACATTGCTTAGCAGAGATTAAAGAAATAGCGGTAGGTGGTGCCACCTCTGGTATCCTGTACAATTGTCTACCCAAAGTAATAATAACACTGCAGGGTCTAGACTCATACACAACATGTCACTTCCACAAATATGGTTGTCCTAAAAGAACAACAAAAACTTCAAGGGGAGAAATATCACACAATACCTCATCTTTGAAAGGCTTGATGTCGTAGGGCAGATGGCACCGTTGGCTGACACGAAGATCTCTTCCTTGGTGAAGCCAACCGATGGTGTGGGGTTGCGGGTGCGGTGTCGTTGGCAGGTCCAGTCACTTGAATAATGGAATATCATTTATCTACAACATCCACATCTATAAATCCTTCAAATAATGGAATATCAAAATTTACCTGTACCTTGAAGGGGGTTGCATGGCCGCTTGATGAAGATGCTTCTTCTGTGGGAAGCTGCCGAAGGATCTATGCAAAGTTGTCCATCATTTCATTCATTTGTCGCACAAGGGCTTCCTCGAGCAAAATTTTAAAAGGATCTCTCGCTCCATCATCTTTCTTTTCATCCCCCATGGGTTGTTGTCGGGCTTGGCGTGACCGATTTTGCAATGACTTGACTAGTTCGAGTCCCAACTTCTCGTACCCAGATCTTGTCGGGGACATGCACGAAGAAAAATAAATGAAGAGCATACCGCTCTGATACCATTGATCCGGATTTACGAGCGGAACAAAATGAATAACAAACTGAATACAATAAAATAGAGATAACAATAGATATCTAGTGAACAATAACTTCTATTGAATAAATGAAATAGGTTGAAACTGTAAAACTGTAGAACTGAAACAACTTACTCGAATGGTGGTAGCTATCTCTGAGAAGAGATGTGGCTACTACACGCATCCATCTTAGCAGAATGATTACAATGACGCTCCAAAGGCCTTTTTAACATTATGCATGAATTCTTAAACCCTATACATCCAAAAACCTAACCCTAGGAGGTGAAACGTCAAACATTATGTGGGCCCCAATGGGTAAGTTGGTACCTCAACTTCCCAGGGTCGTAACTTTTGCATACGACCTCTGTTTTAGGCACGTGATAGCCCGTTGGAAAGGTCTTTTCGAGAAATACACATTATTCTATCAAACTCGAACTTTGTCTATAATTTGACTGTGGCACGCTGGAAAAACTTTGTTTAGGGCCCCAAAACGACCCTAGAAGTACAGAAAGATGTACTAGCATGAAAACTTACAAACTAAGCCAGTTGGATTAGGTGGGTGGCCACCAATATCCACCTGGAAGATGTGTAGGGATTTAGATAGCCCCGAAAGTGTAGAACCCACAATTACAAAGAAGTACAAAAGAACATGTTGAGCTAAAAAAATGTCAAGAGGAAACAATTGGAATAGGTGGGTGGCCACCAATATCCACCTGAATTAGAATGCCAAGCAAGGACCCACTCGAGGTCAAGAAATCACTAAGAAAGTTGTCTCCACTATGAAAATTCATCACATACCATCTCCCATGTAGCCAATACATCAAACCATCCAGAGGATAAACATAAACCATGCACCCCAAAACTCATGAAGTGCACCCAATCATGTTGTAATCACTTTTGGAGTAACTTGAAAGCTAACACTCCCTCTTTATGAGGAAAGTGTTTACACCAACACCTATCGACTCCCTCTACAAATATACCAAACCTGCCACCTACAAATATGTACTCGTTGGAATCCCAAAAAAACCATTATCACCTATAAAGAAAATGTCATACATGCTATCACGTCTTGATCCTCTAAACAATAATGACCATCTGTGAATATGAAGGAACATAACCTAAAAAAAAATCAACATGTCAAACTCCATCATGCTCTAAGACAACACGGGCCAAAATCAATAAACATCACATCATGAGTTCTCTAGGACAACTTATAAATATAATCATATCTTGATACAAGGACAAGACAAGTGGATCACATCTATCAAGTCACAAAGATATAATCTACACAACTAACTCCTCGATCCTCGAATACCAAGCTTGTGATATAGGTAACAATACATGCAAGGCTATCATTAAATTGTCACCACAAGAATCCCTCTCATGCACCTCAAATCCTTTAACAACTAAAACAACCTGAGCTAGGTTAACTCCCTTGTCCTAAGAGAATCTTGAAGCAAGAGAACATCATGGGAAACTCCATCTATCTGAGAGAATATTTCAACCTTGTATCTATACTCTACAATATTCTCATTAGCTACAACCCTGGAATCAATCTTAGCATCGTCCTCCATTGAGGTATCACACCTTTTCTCCTCAAGAAAGCTAGAATGCAAACAAATGGAAGAAACCAATGCAACATTACTAACATATATCCTAGGAGGTATACTTACCCTCAATAAATATCTTTGCACTCCCATATGCTCTTGAGCCTCCTCCAACCTAAAAGAATCATCTAGTCTCTCACTTAAATGTACATGTGCTACTGGATCAACATGTAACTTGTAAAGGCCACCCTCTCTCACCCCTCTAGCCAAATTCCTTAGACTAGCTAGACTACAATCACTGACGATGCACTATTGTCCAGCAAAAAAAACTCTCCATTGTACATCTATCATACAAGAAATTTAAACAAGATTCTTCTTCAAACTAGGGACAAATTGAATATCACTAAAGTCAAGATCATCATCTAAAAGAACCTAAAAATAAATGGAGTCAACTTCTCTAATAGGATAAGTGGCATCATCATCAAGCTCTATGCTCGTGCTTCCCTCTTGCTCATGAATCCTTTTGAATGAAAACCTATCATGTGTCATGTGTCTTGAATCTCCATTGTCCACATACCATCCAACACTGTACATAGTGTTAGAATTCAAACAAGAGGTCAAGGAAAAGGTAATCTCAAATTGAGAGTTAATCTCCTCTACACCTATTGCAGTCCTAGTTGCAACTCATTTCATATCCTTTCCCTTCTTCTTCAATGGACATTAGCTGGCATAATGTCCCATTTCATGACATCAAAAACAAATCACCTTTCTCAAGTCCTTCTTCTCTATGTCTATACCATAATTCTTCTTGTAGCCTTTCTTTCTACACTTCTTTGTCTTTCTGGTGAGGCCAATAACATCTACTTCCCCTTATTTCTCTGAACAAGACTACAATCTGATTTCTTCTTACACAAGATCAACCCAAAGGTTTGGAAATTTTAGTATAATCTCTCAAGCACAAACACCTTGAACATAAGGCATCAAAGAAGGAGCAAGTCCTTTTAAGGAAATGGGCACTAACACATGATCCTCCATTAATGTTCTAATGGCAACAAATTGATCCTGGTCAAATAGCTCACTGTAATATTTATCTAGCTCATGTGAATGTGTTAGGGACCTAAGCTCCCTAACCCCTCACGCAGGTAGAATAATATTTCCATGTAATAAAGGCCATTATTAATAAGGCCTAACAATAAGGAAGAATAAGTCAAATGTAAGAAGACCTGATAGAAGCTTCCACTTCTAGAAGGATCTTCCTCTAGATTGTTCTTTTGGATAGATAGATTTAGTATAAATAGAAGTAGAGGGTATGGGAAATCTTGTCTTGGATATTATTGTAATAGAGCTCCGCTTTGCTGGTGGTTTCCCCCTCAAAGAGGCAAGTTAACATTGCTATCAGTAATCAAAGTGCTCATTCTGGTGTTATCCTGGTATTGTTCTAGTATTATTCTGGTATTGTTCTGGTTATGTCATTGTTTCTCTACCATTTCTAGGTAAAATATTTATGTTCTGCATACTATTTTATATTTGGAATACTACAAGTGGTATCAGAGCACTTTCCTTGACAAAAAATTGTGGGTTAATTTTTTTTCAAAGTAGAGACGTATTACGACATCTTAAAGCTACAAAGATCTGTTGTTACGTGCATAAACTCATGGTCGGGGAGTCATACAACAAGAAATACAAGAGGTACTTAAGTGCACATCTGTTGGCCACCATTGCAACCCCTATTGGTACCCCTTTGAGTGGTAGCGCATTAGACGTCACCTGTATACAGATCGACCTAGATTTCCTGAAGCCCTCCATAGATAAACCGATCGGTCGCCTGACTATTATAGTGTCACCGAGAACAACACTTGGGAAGATACTCTCTAGTACTTGGGTAGTCGGGTAGTATGGCTAAGGGCACGATCTAGCCTCCTTAGTTGGTGCACATTGAAATGGAATCCCAACAGATTGTGTCCTCCCAGACCCGCAAGCCCTCCTTTCCTCCTCGCCCTAAACCCACCCATTTTCCCCTTCTTCAACTCCCCTCAAGATCCAGAAATTAACCAGGGTTGAAATGGCTAAACGTAAATCAAGGGTCTTTGTTATAATTGTGATGACACATATTTTCTCGGGCACAAGTGTAAGGAACAAAGGCTTTTTATGGTTATGACTGAGGATATTTATAAAGAAAATGTGGTTGTTCTGCTTGTGGAGGAAATGCCACCGCCATCTGTCCTCACACCACCCTCTTACCCACCTGAAGTTGAACCAATAATTTCACTTAATTCCCTCACTGGCTTCTCTGCTCCCCAAACTCTCAAATTAATTGGTTACATCAAAAATAGGAAAGTCATCATCCTTGTGGACAGTGGTAGCACCCATAACTTTATTCATCACCGCATTTCCCAAGAAGTCAATTGTGACATCCATGCAGTCAATAATTTTCAAATCATGATTTCCAATGGTGGTTCCATGAAATGTGGGGGATGGTGTGAAAATGTGTGACTCCAAATTGTTCAGTATCACTTGAAATCCCATATGTTTTCTATAGACATGACTGATTGTGACATTATTCTTGGTCTCGAATGGTTACATAATCTCGGTCCCATTCTCATGGATTTTAAGGAATTAACCATGCAATTCCAACAACAGGGACAATAATATAAGTTCCAAGGCATCACAACAGGCTCCCTTGAAATTATTAATTCCCATTGCATGGAAAAGCTCCTCAAAAAAGGTCATTCGAGAATTATAGCCCAACTCCACTCCATTCATGTTGTTGAGACACCTTCTGTGCATCCCGACCTCCAATCTATCCTCTCCTGCCACCAAGTTGTTTTTACCACCCCCAAAGAACTTCCCTCTTCCCGTGGAGTCCATGATCATTCCATCCCTCTTATCCTGGGAAGTCTTCCTCCCAATGTTTGGCCTTATCGTCATCCCTTTTCCCAAAAGAATGAAATTAAGAAAATTATTCATGAATTACTCGAAGTCGGTGTTATATGTCCCAGTACTAGCCCCTGTTCTTCCCCTATGGTCATGGTACTCAAGAAAGAAGGTACTTTGTGCACGTGTCCTGATTTCTACACCCTCAACAAACTCACAATCAAAGACAAATTCCCCATTCCTTTCATTGATGATCTCTCAGATGAATTGAGTGGTGCTTAGTACTTCACCAAATTGGATCTACGTTCTAGCTATCACCATATATGTATGAAAGACGAAGACATTCCCAAGACATCATTTCACACTCATGAGGGTCATTATGAATTCTTAGTAATGCCCTTTGGATTATGTAATGCTCCTTCCACTTTCCAAAGTGTTATGAATCATGTCTTTCGTCCTTTTCTTCATCATTTTTTCTTAGTTTTCTTTGATGATATTCTCATCTATAGTAAAACTTGGTCATCTGATTTCTCCCATGTGAATCAAGTTCTCCATCTCCTCTCTAAGTACCAACTTTTCCTCAAACAATCTAAATGTGCCTTTGGTGCCTCAAAAATGGAATACCTAGGTCATATTGTTGGCAAGAATGGTGTCTGAGTGGATCCTAAGAAAATTGAATCTATGCAAGAATGGCCTCGCCCTAAAACTCTTAAGAGATTTCATGGTTTTCTGGGTTTAATGGGCTATTATAGGAAGTTTGTTCGAAATTATGGAAAGATTGCAGCTCCTCTCACTTCCCTCCTTAAAAATAATGCTTTCACTTGGACTTTAGTTGTGGATCATGCCTTCCAAGCCTTAAAATATGTTATGTGCTTAACCCTTGTCTTAGCAGTCCCAGACTTCACAAAGACATTCGTATCAGAATGTGATGCTTCCAGGAAAGGAATTAGAGGCGTTCTCATGCAAGATGGTAGGCCCTTGGCCTTCACTAGCAAACAACTTTCAGAGCGACATTTGGGCCAATCCATTTAGGAAAAGGAAATGTTAGCTATTCTGCATGATGTGGATCTCTGGCGTCCTTATTTATTGGGTCAACGATTTCAAATAAAAATTGGTCATCAAAGTCTCAAGTATTTCCTGGAACATCGAATTTCATCCCCGATGCAACAAAAATGGGTGACCAAGCTATTTGGCTATGATTATGAGATCATTTACAAGAAGGGAAAGGAAACTGTAGTGGCAGATGCTCTTTACTGGAAATATGAAGAAGATGGGTCCCTTTTCTCCCTCTCCTTCATTGTACTAGATTGACTCCAAGATATTCGTCAGGAATGACAGCAAGACCCCAAAATTTCTAGCATGCTCCACCAATTGCAACACAATTCTTCAGTTTCTTGAGGTACTCTTGGAATAATGAAGAGCTTCTCTACAAAGGCCATTTGTATTTATGCAAGCAATCCCAACTTAAATCCACGGTGCTTTATGAACTTCATGCCTCACCCACAACCAGGCATTCCAGATTTACTAAAACCTATGAAAGGGTCAAACGTTCTTTTTTCTGGGAGGTTATGAAACAGGACGTTCACACCTTTCTAGCTGAATGTGAAGTCTGTCAACGCTACAAGGGAGAAACTATCAAAGCTCCCAACACACTCCATTTGATTCTGATTCCCCCTGCTATTTGGCGAGATATTTCTATGGACTTCATTGTAGGCTTACCTAAATCGGGCAATAAGTCAGTCATCATGGTGGTCGTCGATCGCCTCTCCAAATATGCTCATTTTTGTGCTCTTCAACACCCATTCACAGCCGCCATAATGTCTCAAATCTTCATGGATAATATCTTCAAGCTTCATGGCATGCCTAATTCTATTGTCTTTGATAGAGACCCCACTTTCACCAACAATTTTTGGCAAGAGTTGTACAAGCTACAAGGCACCCAATTGCATCTCAGCACTGCCTATCACCCCTAGACAGATGGCCATACTGAATTTGTCAACAAGTGTTTGGAAACATATTTGAGGTGTTTTGCATCTGAGAGGAAAAATCGGTGGGCTCAATGGTTACCCCTAACTGAATGGTGGTACAACACATCTTACTGTACAACTACTCGCATGACTCCTTTTGAAGCAGTCTATGGCCAAAATCCCCCATCCGTTCTCTCCTATATGCCATGGGTCTCGAAGGTTCAAGAGGTTGACACAAATCTTACATTCTGGGAGGCTAGTCTTCGTTCCCTCAAAGACAATTTGGTCATGGCTCAGAATTGCATGAAGCAACAAGCAGATCAAGGTCGTTCCAAACGCCATTTTGTTGAAGGGGACCAGGTATTTCTTCGACTACAACCTTATAAGTATACTTCCCTCAAAGCTCACCACTGTCAGAAACTTGCACCCAAATTTATGGTCCTTATATAGTGCTCAAGTGTGTGGGCTCGGTGGCCTATCAATTAGCTCTACCCAGTCAGTCGAAGCTCCATCATGTTTTTCATGTTTCCTGCTTAAAGAAGGTGATTGGAACTAAGTGCCAAACACAAACTAGTCTTCCTGAGTTGGATGAAGAAGGTTCCATATGGTTGCAGCCACACGCAGTATTGGCCCAGAGAGAGTGTCGTCTCCGTCAACACACCATCCATGAAGTGTTATTTCAATGGAAAGACACACCTCCAGATGATGCCACCTGGGATCCGACCACCATTCTACAATAATTCCCTCATTTGAATCCTTGAGGAAAAGGTTGTTCTTCAATGGGGAGGGTATGTTAGGGACCTAACCTCCCTAACCCCTCACGTAGGTAGAATAATATAATTCCATGTAATAAAGGCCAATATTAATAAGGCCTAGCAATAAGGAAGAATAAGTCAAATGTAAGAATACCTAATAGAAGCTTCCGCTTCCAGAAGGATCTTTCTCTAGATTGTTCTTTTGGATAGATAGATTTAGTATAAAGAGAAGTAGAGGGTATGGGAAATATTATCTTGGAAATTATTGTAATAGAGATCTGCTCTGTTGGAGGTTTCCCCCTTGAAGAGGTAAGTGAACATTGCTATTAGTAATCAAAGTGCTCATTCTGGTGTTATCCTGGTATTGTTCTGGTATTATTATGGTATTGTTCTAGTTATATCATTGTTTCTCTTCCATTTCTAGCTAAATAATTTCTCTAATGCATACTATTTTATATCTGGAATACTACAGAATGGATGAAATTTAGTTTCACAAGAGTATCTATCGAGAAGCACAAGAGTGCTAATATAACTCAACCAAAACATCAAACATTCTCTTACATGTTTTCTTATCTGAAACGTGCGAGATGAAATGATCCTTTACATAATCAAGAATGATTCTCTTCACTTTGGCTTCCTTTCAATTAACAACTAATTGTGTTGGATTGGTAGGTTTTGTAATCTCCTTCTCAACATGCTCCCAAAGATCGACCTCCTCCATAAGAATCTGAAGCTTGAGCTTCCATGGAACAAAGTTGGAAGCTCCATCCAAACCGTCACACTTTCTAAGACCGAGAATCACCTTACACATATTGAACAAGTCTCAAGTGCACAAAATCAGTAGTTTATAAAGTAGACAAAACCCTTTCTGGAGTTCAAATGATTCTCCCAAAAATCTAGGATTTCACACCAAACAACCTAGAATAAGGTCAAGTACCTTTCTAAATAATATTCAGTTGAAATACAAGCTCCCTCTTACTCTACAACAATCTTAGTCACAACAAGCTCTAGAACCATGTTGAAATTTCTCAAAATTCACACTTCAATACAATTCATAAATTCCACCTCTTTGACAAGAGGTTTCTCGAATATTAACCTGGTAAATTTCATCCTTAGAGCTATTATGAAATAGAGTATAAAATAGTAGTGAACAAGATACAATATTTCACTCTCTAACAACCCAATCTTCTAGGCAATCCAAGGAGAACACATACCAAATTGTCTAGAAAAGTTTCATCCCTTAAGGGAAACTTATTGGTGGGTGTTTGAAAATTGGATTCGAAAAAGCAAGCTCAAGTGTGAAAGGAGTTTCGTGATATATGGGATTTATTGTTAATGTTGTTAAGAAAAGTTTGAACCTTTGACATAGATAAGTCAAAGTGTAATTGAGTCAATTGGATGTAGTTCGAGTGGTTGTGAGGAAAAGTTGTTTTACTTGTTAATCCCTAGACAAAGCCCCATGTTATGTATAAAACCCCTTATTAATCCCTAGATATTGAATTATTACATTTCTAGTGTTATATTTGTATGTAGGCTAGAACCCCTCATTGCACCCTTTCATTATAATTGTACCCCTTGTCTCCTATATCTATACCAAGGAGACCTAGTCTTAGGATGATATTATTTCATATCATATTATCTTTTGAATTGGATATATTGTAAAAGGAGGTTTCCCCTCGAAGTGGACTATATTCATTGTTTTTTTTTTTATCATTTTTAAGGTGTCGGATCGTAACATTTGGTTTCAGAGCTCATGATCCTAGGGTTTCGCTCCTCCAACTGAGACACCTTCGAATTTTTTCTATAAATTTTGTTGGGACATTATAGACCGTGAAATTTTGAGTAGACTGATTTAGTATCTCAAGGTATAGGTGGTAAAAAATTTAAGGTCTAGTTCCTTATAATTTCGGAAATATAGCCTATGGAATATAGGGTTTGTGACTCATCCCGAAATGCAGTTTAAATGAGTCATCTTGGAATTTTCTCTATAACTCTTCTTCTAGGAAGTTTCAAATAGTGAAATGTTTTGGAGCCCGAGGAGAAATGTCATAGTACAGGTTGTCAAAATTTTAAGCGTTGCTTTGCTACACTTTTGGAGAAATTTTCCACGGAAGACAAGGCTTGGGACTAATCTTGAAATCAATTTTAAAAGAGTCATCTTGGAATTTTTGCTGTAACTTTTTTTCTGTGAAGTTTCAGACTGAAATTTTCAGAATCCTGAGGATCCATAGCAGCTTATATGTGGTAAAATTTTCATATTTTGAATCATTATAATTTGTAAGATATATCTCGTGGAAGTTGGGGTTGTTTACTAATCCTGAAATTAGTCTTAAACAAGACATTTTGGTATTTTAGACTCATAAACTGAAATTTTCGAGACTTTAAGAATCCATATCATAGGACTACAAGCCCAAATTTTAGACTCATAAGGGTTCAAATTTCATAGATATATCAGAAAAAATATCAATAATCCAAACATACTCAAAATTAGGTTTTGAATGGTGCATAACTTACAATTGTCATAACTTTTGATTGGAATATCTATTTTTGGTGATTCAAAATTTGTGATAAAGAGAGAACATAGGAGTATTATTTTTATTTTCTCACATGGAAAAGGGATATACAAGAAATACTATTAGTACTCATAAAAACTCAAACATGACTTCCGAAGAAAAGGAAGACTTCGAAAACAAGCTAACCCAATTAAAGAACCAAGTTGATGAAACAAGGTTTTAACACATTCTCGGGAATACCTCAAGAGAGAATTGGAAGATCAAATAAAAAATAATATGGATGAAATGGAAAAGAAGATGGATGAAAATAAGAATGAAATTAAGGAAGAATTACAAAAATCCATGAGGTCTATAGAAGCCATGTTCTTACAGAGGACCCCTAGAAGGGATATGGAGATCCAAGGAAATCATGAAAATAAGGAGAACAATGGTGTTGATACTTAATCACATATGGGGAGTATTTTATCACAATTGTAAATCACAAACACTGAATTTCATAATCATTCGTTACTTCAAGATCCACATTAGTGAGGTTTCAATGTGGCACCAAGGAACTACTTCATTCCAAAGATCAATATATGGTAAAGATACTATAACATGGATATTATAGATGGAGAAATACTTTGATCTACACCAAGTGACAAGCTTGCAAGAGGTACCTATTGCATCCATGTATTTAGAAAATTATCAATTTGTTTGGTCAATGGTTTTGTGAAAGAAAAAATAATTATATTATCTCTTGGTCCATTTTTACGGATGAATTGGTATCACATTATGGGGATATTAAGAGTAACAGATTCTTTAGTCAATTTATAAATCTTTGGAAAAAAGGTCCAATTACAGAGCACATTCAACAATTCCAAAAGCTCAGTCTCAGGGTAAAGAAAATTGTAATAACTCTCCTTTTGTTGATCTAAATTTTTGTTCACTGTTGTTATGTTTTAGTGGTTTCTTGACTCAAGAATTTCGTCAAACAATTTATTGATATGCCCAAAACCCATAGTAAAAATCCCCTTATTGTTGTTGTTATGGTTTTTTTGTTTGTTGATTTGGTTTTCTTATTGTGGTTTGCAAAATATACACAAAGTTTGTTGCCAAATAGATTATTTATTGCAGTGATATGAAAAGCAATGATTGCAAAATAACAATAACCTCATCGAATCAATACAACAAAAAATAAACTCATCAGATCTGATCTGATTTTTATTATAATATGACCTGTTACATGTGTTGAGAAATAATAGAGGTTCATATTGACCTCTTAAGAAGAGTACGGTCTCCACACTTCAAAATCGACCTCCATAAGGTGAGTACAACCTCTCCACAAGAGAACTCAACCACCACAACTGGAAACTCGGCCTCTTCAAGGAAAATAAAAACCACACAAGGAAATACAACTCCCTCTCCAAATATCTCGACCTCTGCTAGATGAATACAACCTCCCTAAAAGAATAACGATCCCCCACAAAAAAACTCGGCCTCTACAAGGGAATATTTTGACTCCTTGTCAAGAGAAACTCGACCTACCCAAGAAAATACGACCTCCTCATATAAACGTAGCCTCCACTCAAGTAATACGACCTCCAGAAGTAGAACTCGACCTCCTCTAGAAATGATATGGTCTCCCAAACCTTCGCAACTACTATAACAGGGGAAATCGACCTCCACAAAACCCCCAATCTACTACAATAGGTGAATTGATCTACTCAACAATGAATGCAAGCGGAAAATATGAATGATCTTCCCTACTAATCGGCTAGGGTGGAATCTTTCACCATCAAACCCAATTCTCCACAAGGGTTTCACTCTAAAACCCTCACAAGCCACCAGAGCTCTCTAAAAATCGATTTGTAAAAATGATCAATCATGATGAGAGAAATGAACTCCCATCTCTCTTTTTTTCTTTTTATGCTCATTTAAATTAATTAAATGACTTTATAAGGTTTTATTCATATTATTCTCCAAGTCACTTTTTAATTACTCGATGTCATTTTATAATGTTGTTTTTTTCCTCCAAATGACATTAAATAATTAATCTATTAATTCCCTTTTTAATCGACTATAGCCTACAATATTAAAATAGACTACTAATTCATCCCCATAGATCGATCACCTTTAAAGGGGCATTATAGTCCTCCCTTCCCGAGATTTATTGCCCTCAAGCAACTGCTAATTGGGATGCTGCAAAATATGGTCTCCCTCCCACGTGGCATCCTCTACTGGCAAGTCTCTCCACCCGATAAGGAACTCTATGATGACCCTGCTCCTCAATCTCCTCTCCCTGACATCCAAGATCTCCTCAGGAATTAATACTAATTGTCCTACCTCATCCAACGGGGATAAATCTATTGTAGTGGTGACCCACTAACCTATTGCATTTTTTAGGCATAACACATGAAAGACATTGTGAATCCTGCTCCCCTTTGGAAACTCAAGTTCATAATATAATTCTCCAACTCACTGTATTACCCTGTATGGAACATAAAAACGGGGCTTCAACTTCTCTGCACCACTTTTCTTCAATGAAGACTGTCTGTAAGGCTACAGCCTAAAAAATACCAAGTCTCCTACCTCAAAGTTGCGCTCAACCCTGTGCCTGTCTGCATATATATTCTATTGATTCTGAGTTGTTTGCAAGTTTTCCTTAAGGACCTTAAGAATGTCTTGGTTCTTCTATATCCAATACTTGGCTTTGGGATCCTTGTTATCTCCAAACACCAAATCCACAAATGAAGGAGCATCATAGTCGTACAATGCTCAAAATGCGGTCATACCAATGGACATGTGGTAAGTGGTGTTATAGCAATGCTCCCCTAGATGCAACCATTTAATCCATGCTCTCTATTGTCTTGACACATAGTTACACAGATACCCCTCAATCCATTTTTTCACAATCTTTGTATGACCATCGTCTAAGGGTGATAATTGGTGCTAGCCAATTTGAACAAATCCTACCAAAAAGTGCAGAGAAACATGTTGTCCCTATCAATGACAATGTACCTAGGTAGTCCATGAAGTCTAAACACCTCTCGAAAAAACAATTATTCCACCTGTGTTTCCTTGTATTTTGATGAAATAGCAAAGAAGTGTGCTAACTTGGTCAACCGATCAACCACTACATATATACAATCCCTTCCCTACACCTTTGATAGACCTGTGATAAACTCCATCGATACACTCTCCCATTTCTACTCTGATATGGGTAGAGGTGATAATAATCCTGTCAGATGAGTATGCTCAGGATTGTTCTATTGACAAGTCATATAATCCATCACATGCCACAACACATTGTCCTTAAGGCCCTTCCGTGAGAACCTCTCTCGTATTTTCTAGTAGGTTTTGAAGTAACCCGGGTGCCCTACCAATGGTGTGTCGTTAGAAGCCCTCAAAATATTCTCCTTGAGTGTGGACTCAGGAACTAGATATATTATGTTCTTGTAGAAAATGATATCATTCACCACTCTATACCTATCATCCTTTATGACACCATCCATCGATTTACAAGCAAACTGATTCTCGAAATATTCCACCAAAAGGTGTGATTTCCAATCAATTGAAATCTCCATGAGAGAACACACTGTCGGTTTCCTGGAAAGGGAATTAACAACAATATTCTTCTTACCCTTCAAATAATCAATGTCTAAGTCATATGCATGTATCTTGCTGACCCATTTATGTTGCCTCTCATTCAAATCCTTCTGCTCCAGGAAATACCTCAAACTGTTGTGTTCGGTCCTAACCACGAATAGACCACCAAAAAAATACAACCTAAACTTCGCCAAAGCATGCATAATGACGAGCATCTCCTTATCATATATGGAATACAACCTCTCTGGATCTTTGAGCTTTCGAATCTCAAATGTTGTCATATGTCTTTTATACATCAAGACAACCCCAATACCTTCACTCGAAGCATCACAGTCAATTACAAAGGGCCGAGTGAAATTAGGAAGTGCTAATACCGGACAAGTGCTCATCACCTCCTTGAGCCTGTCAAATGCATGTTGTGACTCATTTGCCCACCTGAATGCCCCTTTCTTTGTAATATCTATCAATGGTGCACCCAACTGTGAAAATCCCCTAACAAACCGCTTATAATAGCTACATAGTCCAAAGAATCCACTCAACTGTGTAAGGGACCTAGTAGTGGGCCAATCCAATATGGATTGGATCTTCTCTTGGTGTACTTGTACACACCGCGGACTGATCACATGACGCAACTAAAGAATCTATGTCATGCCAAACTCACACTTTGAAGCCTTGAAATATAACGATTTTTCTCCCATAATGCTCAATATCTCATCTAAATTCCTCAAGTGGTCCTCCCACATCCTCATGTAAATAAGGAGGTCATCAAAGAACACCAACATGAACTTCCACAACTACTTGTTGAAGATGTGATTCATTAAAGATTGAAAAGTGGCAAGTGCATTGATCAACCCAAATGGCATGACCAAAAACTAATAGTGCCCATAATGACACATGAAAGCAATTTGGTCAACATCCTGCTCTATGACTTTGATATGATGATAACTTGACTGAAGATTAATCTTCAAAAAGTACTACCCCATGCAACTCGTCCAACAACTCATCGATCATAGGAATATGGTAGTTGTTTTTGATAGTATTCTTATTCAAGGCCCGATAGTCAATGCACATACTCATACTATCATCCTTCTTATTCACCAAGACCATTAAAGAAGCAAATGGACTAGAACTAGCCTGATATGCCCCATCTCCAACAACTCCTTAATGGCCTTATCAATTTCATATTTAAACTTCTTGGGATGCTTGTAAGGGGTGGTTACCATAGGTTTGGCCCCCTCCTTTAGCTCAATGGCATGTTCAAATCCCCTGTCTGGAGGTATCCCTAGAGGAATCTCCCCAAAAAATCAGTCATGTTTGCTCAATAATGCCTAAATGTCTACATGATATTGTTGGATTCTATCTGAAGGTTTATGAGATGTGATCAAACACTCTACTGCGTAAGCTACATATCCATACCTGAATATGCCTTCCATCCACTTAGATGGCACAATCTTAGGAGAACCATTGGGCATGCCCCTCAAAACTACCTTCTTACCATCTACTGCTTTGAACTCCAACTCCATGGCTTGGTAGTTGTTATAATGTTTTCCCAAGGAGTAAAGCCATTGAACACCCGAGACTATATTTGTGTATGCCAACTCAACTACATATAATTCATCTATCAAGGTGTAGTTTCCCAATGTCACACCCAATCACAAAATCCTCTATGTACAAGTCATATTATACCCATCAACTACCACAACACTAAACCCCTCAAAGTCTTATGTAGGAATGCCCCTCCTGGCCACCAAAGCCGAGTCAATGAAATTGTAGGTTGCCCCACCATCAACCAAGATTGTGACATGTTGTCCCTATAATACTCCATAGATCTTGAAAGTGTGAAATCAAGGAACACATGATAAAGTAGCAGTAGTCCCACCCTTAGCCTCCACATGTGGTTGTTGAACATCCTTGTTCTCCATATGCGATTTCTCATCATCTAGACTGTTATGCCCATTGCCCTGAGCTCATCCTGCCTCTTCTTCCCCTTCATTGTCTGCAAGTACCTCTATATAACACACCTTACCCTTTCCCATACACCTATGACTAGGTTCCCAAGTCTCCTTGCAACTGAAATAAAGATTCTTTCTTCTCAATTCCCTCTATCTCTTCCAGTCCACTCCTTCTGGAAGGGTTTCTTGTGTTTTTTCTTCTGAGGGAGGAAAGGCTTAGAAGGATTTTTTTTTTTAGGAAATGCATACTCCATGTCCCTTGTCCTAGTGATGGCATCTTCCAGAGATCTTGGTTTGAAGGTCTTAACCCAATCATGTAGGGGTTCGGTTAGCCCTTTAGTGAAAAGCATAACCAGTCTATGCTCAGACACATATGTCACCATGACTGTGATCCTCTAAAACTATGAAATGTAGGAATCTATTGTCCCACTCTGCCTAAGTTGTGGTAACTCCATGAAGTGTAACTTTGGGTCCTTATTGTCAAATTGGTCCATAAGTCTCTGAATGAAGTCCAAGTATGATGTAATATTGGCATGCCCCAATGTGACTAGACCATGGTACCACCACTCATGGGCCTTTCCATCCAAGTGAAAAGTAGCATACTTGATGGCCTATGTCTATGTCATGGTGATGAGTTGAAAGTATGTGTCCAACTTCTGAACCCATACTCCGATAGTGCATTTCTTAGAGCCATCAAAATAGGGGAAGGACAATTTATCCACCTTCCGCTGAAGCTCCCAACTATGTGGGCCCCTATTGTAATCTCTAGGTCTATTCCTATACTTAATAATACAAAAATCCTACAAAGACATGGTTTCCTAAAACTCATCCCCAAGAGTTTTATACTCCCTCAAATAGTTAGTAAAATCTTCCCCTAGTCCTTGTTGTCCTTGATTTCTAGTTTGTTTCCCCTCCAAGAACTGAGGCATATGGGGTCTAGGAGTAACCCTACTAGTAGTCCCAATGTTATTCCATGTAGGGATATGAGTGTTGCTCCCTTCAACATGTTTCCCTTTGCTACCATGGTTGCCATTAGTCCTTCCTTGACCATTATTACTTGGAATTTTTTGGTTCCCTTGATTATTATTTACAAGCTAGGTCGAAATCTCAACCATTTGTTGTTGGCCCCTTACTAGGTCATTATGTACCCTTACCAGGTCATTTTGTCCCCTTTCCAAGTCATTTAGAATATGCATAGCGTTGTCATATGGTTGTTCATTTCTGTCCCCCATGCTTCCCTTTGCTTTTGACTCCGATTTTGAATGGAATATGTTATCGACACCTCTTCATCTCTTGTATGTGATGTAATTACCATCCACCAAAAACATTAAGAGATCATGTGTCTCACAGGCTAGCATTAATGCCAACTCTGATACCACTGTAATAACCCTCCTTCTGTTGATATAAATTTTTGTTTGTTGTTGTTATGTTTTAGTGGTTTCTTCACTCAGGACTTTCATCAAACAATTTGTTGATATGCCCAAAACCCACTGTAAAACCCCCCTTACTATTTATGTTATGTTTTTTTTGTTTGTTGATTTGTTTTTCTTATTGTGGTTTGCAAAAGATACACATAGTTTGTTTCCAAATAGATTCTTCATTGCAATAATATGAAAAGCAAGGATTACAAAATAAAAATTACCTCATCAAATCACTACAACAAAAAATAAACTCATCAAATCCGATCTGATTTGTATTATAATATGATCTGTTACATGTGTTGGAAAATAATAGAGGTTCAGATTGACCTCTCAATAAGAGTATGGACTCCACACTTCAAAATCAGCCTCCACAAGGTGAGTATGGCCTCTCCACAAGAGAACTAACCCCCCACAGCTAGAAAATCGGTCTCTTCAAGGAAAATAACAACTAAACAAGGAAATATGGCCCCCTCTCCAAATATCTTAGCCTCTGCTAGATGAATACAACCTCCTTGAAAGAATAATGATCCCCCATAACAAACTCGACCTCTGTAAGAGGAAACTTCTCCCCCCTTCAAAGAGAAAGTTAGTATTCCCAAGAAAATATGACCTCCTTAGATAAAATCGACCTCCATAAAAGTAATACGACCTCTAGAAGTAGAAATCAACCTTCACAACTTCTACAATGGGGGAAATCGACCTCCAAAAAACCCCCAATATACTGCAATAGGTGAATCGATCTCCTCAACAATGAATGCAAGTGGAAAATCTGAACGATATTCCCTACTAATTAGCTAGGGTGGAATCTTTCACCACCGAAACCAATTCTCCACAAGGGTTTCTCACCAAAACCCTCAAAAGCCACAAAATCTATCTCAAAATCGATTTGTAAAAATGATCAATCATAATGAGAGAAATGATATCCCATCTCTCTTTTGTCCTTCTTTTTACCTTTCTCCACTCATTTAAATTAATTAAGTGACTTTATTAGGTTATATTCATATTAATCTCCAAGTCACTTTTTAATTACTCAATGTCATTTTATAATGTTGTTTTTATCCTCCAAATGACATTAAATAATTAATCTATTAATTCATTTTTTAATCGACTATAGCCTATGGGAATACAATAGGCTACTAAGTTGTCCCCCTAGATCGATCACCTAGAAAGGGACATTATAAAAATTCCTGAGGATAATTTGTTAGATCTCTTTATGGGCACTCTAAAGGAGAACATTCAACATGAGGTGCATCCCTTTGAACCTAAATCCCTAGAGAAAGCTTTCAACATGGCAAGGAAAGTGTAAAAAAAAAATATGGCTACTAGAAGGGTGGCCTCTAACAACTATAGAGAGAACCATGTTCCCTCTCCTAACCTCAATCAATTGATAAGGTTGGCACCTCAACAAATAGATGAAAGAAGAGCAAAGAGACTATGTTTCTATTGCGACAACAAGTACAATAAGTGGCATCAATGTGGTGATAAGTAATTATTCTACATAGACTGTGTAGAGAAAGAAGATCAATAATTGGAACCATCACAAGATCTAGATCTAGCAGATACTACCCCAATGATGTGTTGTCATGCATTGGCTGACATCATTACTCCACAAACCCTCAAGATACAATGATACATGAAAAAGAGAAAGGTAACAATGTTTATTGATTCAGGTAGTACCCATAACTTCATCAATTACAAATTATAAAAATATCTCAGTTGCTTTATATATTCAACACCAAAGTTTCAAGTAATGATTGCATATGGAGGTACCATAAATTGTTGTAGGAAGTGTCATAGTATTAAGCTCAATATGGGGGAGTAATTTTTGGAGAGTCCCATGATTGCGATCCAAATGGGTGGTGTTGATGTTGTATTAGGGGTCAAATGGTTACAATCATTGGGAACAATGGCCCTTGATTTTCAAGATCTTTTCATGAGATTTTCCTTAGAAGGCAAGGAAATTGAGCTTAGAGGTATCCAAGGGAAACCCTCTAAGGTGATAAGCTCTAATAGCATGACAAAATTACTTCAAAAGGGACACCATGGTGTAATTTCACAATTATCTGCACTAGATGTTCAAACGTCTGTATCCTTTACTCCATTGGATCTCCAAATAGTTGTCCACAATCATTCCAAGATATTTGGAGAAATTCCTAAGGGTCTTCCACATGTTCGAGATCATGACCATGCTATTCATTTACAGCTAAGAAGTGTACCACCTAGCATTAGGCCTTACAAGTGTCACACACATGACCTCTAAGTATCCTTTTAAGGGATGGGGCCTAAATTTTTACTTTCGTATAGCTCCCTGAATCCTTCAAATAACGTTTCCATTGCCTTGTGCTCACTTAGAGCTTTCAAACAACTATAACCTGGTCTAAACTCGAGCTTTGGTGTAAAATTTATGGTCCTCCAAAGTTTTTGGGACATCGTTGGCCAATGGCCATCCTCTTCGCCACGTGGCCTCTCTCCCCTTGTACCATCCAACATGGCACTGTCGTGACCTAGGTTGCCACCCCTGGTGGTGACGTGGTTGCTTTTTGCAGGGAGTATCTCCCAATATTCATAGATATCGGGCCTTCAACCCTTCTTCATTCTTACGCAGGTCTAAAAAATTCATGGATACCTGAAGTCTCTCACCACTCCAGGATCTATCGCAGAGTTCTATCCAACCTTAGATCTAACAGTTGGGATCTATCCACACTTACCCATAGCCTAAACTTGACAAGGGGGAAGTCGGTCCCACCTTAAATTGCGTCCCATACCACGATGCCATGTGGACCTGCCTGGCCATGCCACATCACCGTGGCATACGTGGGCCCACCCAATCAGGGCTTGACACTTCAATGAGGGATTTTTGGTGCTTCGACATTTACCACACCCTCCTATATCCTCAAATCTCTTGGATCCTCAGGGTCCCAAAGTTCCGGACTCCTAGAGAGGATCCCACACATGTACTTAACTTAAGGTTAATCATGGGATTTATTTAATCCTATTTCTTAAATAATCATCGGCTTTCGGGCCAAATCCCAGATTACACTTTACTACGAACTCTCGAACTCCCGAAGTTCCACAAACCATTGATCTAAGATTCTTCGGGATCCTTCTTGATCGCTCGATCGAGGGTAGTGGAAGGATAGAATAAGCGGAAGTAATAATTGGAAACAAAAGGTAGCCACTCCCTCGTGACTGCTTTGGGCAATAACACTCTGGAAAGGTTGAAAGGTTGGGAAATTGCAAGGGTCGTGAAGTCACAGAGTCACGAACTCTCGCCAGTCGTCCGATCAAGTGGAAATTTTGGGTAGCATCCTCACCGTTGAAATCATAACAGGACAAGGACGAGGATCATGTCGTTGATATGTGATCATGATCAACGATGAAGAGAATAGTCGCGGTCAAAAGCTGGTAGTTGTTTAAAGATAAGGCAGATACCATGATAATGGGTATGAGACCACTAGTTTCTGGTAAAACTGTCCAGTCGTCGTTTCAATAGGTTGCCTTTGGCAAAAAGTGGATGTTGTGAGGTTCCAACATCTTGAAGTCTAGGACCTTCGAAGTTTGAAGCTCGGAGGGCTTAGCTCCTTTTGGGCACAGTGAAGGGTTCTAGGTCCTGATCATATGGTACTTGACAAGCCCCAAGAAATACACTTTTGAATCATATATGAGATTTTCTTAAGCCCACAGACTTGAGCCCATTGTCACTTAGAAAAATGGTTTGAAGGAAGCGCCTTTCGCCTACATAACTCATAATCTATAGTAGGGAAGGAATTATTGAGGGATTGATGAGTTTGAGACCGTCCTGTAGAGTCTGTCCTGACTCTAGCTTTATGAATTCGATCCCTGGGTCAATCTATTGGGGAATTTAGCACATATACATATTCAAATAGAGGATACCTCGCCTTCTGCCCCAATTCCTTTCGAGACCATTAATCACAGGTCTCCTTTGCTAAATATGATTAAACATGAATCCATTGACATAATATGAGATTTAATTTCTACTTCAAACTTCCTAGACTGCTAGGCCATCAGAGCCACAAACTCTACCATTCAACAAGATAAACAATCATGCCATCATCTAGCTCAAGGAATTACATATTACAACAAAACAATCAAGGTAAAATAAAAATTCAGAGTCACACTTATCTGAAACTTTGGAATTTAGTTGGAAACTGCTGAAAGGGGTTCCCTTTTCCACCCAACCATAGGCATAGTTTCTCTTGGAGTATTCCTAAACTGGACACCCCCTAGCTATATCATGATGCCATGAGAGGGATTATGCTTGATCTCAACAACAACAAGGGACAAAGGTTACTCTCCTTTTCCCTCAAGAACCTGGAAATCTAGTTTTCTATCCACCAAGCAAGGGAGTATGTTGTGATTGCTCACTCAATCACAACCACTTTGTTTATCAACTTGATTAGAAAAACATTGTCCAAGCACTCTTGTAACCATAACAGTTTAATCACAGTTCTCTTCCTCCGAACCAAAGATCCTTGTGCACTCTTCTCCTTCTCTCTTGGTCCTCTCGACCATTCGTTTGTCTTATGTATGTGATTCTGCCCTCTGCCCACGAGTTTCCTCTCTTTTCTTACCTTTCCAAACAAGATTGTGTGGGTTAGGTAAGGAAGTTTCAGCTGGTACTCTGCTCATCTCCCTGATTGACTCTTGAGGGAATACTTCCCAACTACTAGCCTGACTGGTAATTGAGTTTTTTTCTGGGCCAGAATATTGTTCTGGAGCTGCACATTTATATCCAGTAGGGTACCAGCCTAGCAGGGGTCAACTCACCATTACTGATTCTCCTACCATCCCCTTCTCATGCATCATGATCTATTTGGAAACTCTCTTTCAATAGTCATGCCACTAATTTCCTTTCATTTTATAACAAAAATATATACATTAATTTCTATGGGAGGGTTCATTGTCTGTCCAACATTCATATGGAAGATCTGTCTATAGTTTTGTTCGCAGTAATAATAATATTTACAATTTGGGGGAAACATGGGTGTTACAATCCCCTCCCCCTTAAAAGGAACACCACCACAATGTTCTACCTGTCGCTGTGGTTTTTATGTACAACAGTGAACAAAAATGGGTATGCCTATTTCATGGAATCCTCCAACTCCTATGTGTCTTCATCTGGACCAAAGTGTTTCCACTGCACCTTGACTTGGGCAATGGTTCTGTTCCTGAGTGAAATTTATTTCATGTCTCGTATGCATTGTGGTTTTGGTAGGAATTCTCCCTCCGATTCCACCTGGATCATAGACCAGTCAATTATATGATTATAATCATGTACATAGTTCTTCAATAATGAAACATGGAAAACATTATGCACTTTTACTTTGGGAGGAAGTGCTAGTCTATATGCCACAGGTCCCACTCTATCCATAATTTCGAAGGGTCCACAAAACTTAGGTGTCAGCTTGGCACAAGTTCCCATTCTCAAGGAACTTCTTCTTGGTTTGATTCAAAGATACATATGAACCCCTACTTTGAACTCCCTAGGAGTCCTATTTTTGTCTGCATATCTCTTCTGCTTGTCCTGAGCTATCTTCAGATTCTATTTTATTTGAACTACTCATTGTTCCATTTCTTTTAATATTTTTGGCTCAAGGGTTATTCTGTTTACTGGATTATTCTAGCTGATTAGAATGTTGCATTGTCTACCATAGTGAGCCTCAAAAGGGCTCATCTTCAATGACTCTTGATAACCATTGTTATAAGCAAATTCTACCAGTGGTAAGTAGTCTTCCCACTTCTTGGGTTGATGCATAACATGCATCCTTAACATGTCCTCTAATACTTGATTTACCCTCTTTGTCTGTCCATCAGTTTGAGGGTGATAGGTTGTACTAAATAGCAATTTAGTTTCAAAACCAACAAACAAAGATTTCAAAAAAATTGAAGTAAATTTTGTATCTCTGTCTGATATGATTTCCTTAGGCATGCCATGCAGTCTAAATATTTCTTTCATGAAGGTATTGGGAATGTATATTGCCTTGCAAGTTGACTTTATATGAATAAAGTGAGTAGTATTGCTCAACTTATCCACAACTACCATAAGGGCATAATTTTTCTTGGTTGATTTAGGCAATCCAATGATAAAACCCATGGAGATGGTTTCCCATTTCCACTCTGGAATCGGTAGGGGATGTAATAGTCCTGCTAAGTGCATGCGCTCTACTTTAACCTGCTAACATTCTAAGAATTTATCCAAGTAGTCAGCTATGTATTTTTTCATTCTTGGCCAGTAAAATAGTTTCTTGGTGGTTGTGATCATTTTCTGATAACGAGAGTGACCAATGTACGATCTTTTATCCAGTTCATCCATTATGAATGTCTTCAAGTCGTCAAAATTTGGGATATACAACCTACCTTTGTAAGTTAGCACATCATCATTCAATAGTTGATAACCCTCATACTTCATCCCCGTGGGATCTTTCTCTAAGTATGATTTCATAGTTTTGAAAAGCTCATCCGTTGCCTGTGCACGTTTAACTCTCTCCTTGATGTCTGATTCATAGGTACTTACAGCTTCCAAATGAATCACTTTCATACTTCTACTAAGGGCATCGACCACTATGTTTTCCTTTCACTTAATATGTTTGATTTTGAAATCAAGTTCACTGAGGAGGGCCATCCACCTGGCTTGTCTAGCATTGAGTTTGGGGTGGTCAAACAAGTATCTCAACCCACAGTGGTCGATCATAAGTAAAAATATTCGGCCTAGGAGGTAATGCCTCCACATTTTTAAAGCATGAACTATGGTAGGAAATTATAGGTCATGTGTCACATAATTTATTTCATGTGCATTCAATTTTTTGGATTCATAACATATTACATGCCCTTCTTTGTAAGCATATGTACATACCAGGAATTCCTTATGTGGGTTTGCAAATTTCAACATTGGTGCATTGGTTAAAACATGTTTTAGTTGGTGGAAACTCTCTTCACATTCCGTGGTCCAAACAAATTTAACTCCCTTTTTCTGTAAGGAGGTGATTGGGAACCAATCTTAGAAAACCCCTTTATAAACCTTCTATAGTGTCCTGCTAGGCCCATAAAGGATCTAATATCATAGACATCCTTTGGTGTGGGCCAATCCATGACGGATTTGATCTTGTCAGGGTCAACTACCACCCTTTCCTCAATGATGACATGGCATAAGTAATGGACCTTCCTCTGAAAAAAATCAAACTTACTAAACTTTGCATAGAGCTTGTTCTCTCTTAGCACCTGAAGCACTAACCTGAGGTGCTCTTCATGCTCTTCTCTGCTCTTAGAATAGATCAAAATGTCCTCTATGAAGACCAACACAAATCTGTCCAAGAATTTGTTGAGTACATTATTCATCAGACACATAAAGGTGGTTGGTGCATTGCTAATCCCAAATGACACCACCACAAATTCATAGTGCCCATATCTTGTTCTAAAGGATGTTTTATGGATGTCTTCATCCTTAATTCATATTTGATGGTACCCCGACCTTAAATAAATCTTCAAAAATATCGTAGCACCCCTCAGCTGGTCAAACAGGTCATCAATTCTCGGTAAGGGGTACTTATTCTTAATGGTCATCTTGTTGAGTTGTTGGTAGTTGTAGTATTCCAGATATAAAATAGTATGAAGAACAAAAATAAATAGCTAGAAATGGCAGAGAAATAATAATACAACCAGAACAATACTAGAATAATACCATAATAACACCAAAAATAACACTTTGATTATTGATAACAATGTTCACTTGCCTCTTTGAGGGGGCAACCTCCATCAGAGCAGAGCTCTATTGCAATAATATCCAAGACAATATTTCGCATACCCTCTACTTCTATTTATACTAAATCTATCTATCCAAAAGAACAATCTAGAGGAAGATCCTTCTAGAAGTGGAAGCTTCTATTAGGTCTTCTTGCATTTGATTTATTCTTCCTTATTGCTAGGCCTTATTAATATTGGCCTTTATTATACATAATTATATTATTCTACCTATGTGAGGGGTTAGGGAGGTTAGGTCCCTAACATGTCCTCCCCCTTAAAGAACAACCTTATCCTCAAGGCTTCAAATGAGGGAATTGTTTTAGAATAGTGGTCGACTCCCAGGTGGCATCTTCTGGAGGGCTATATTTCCATTGGACTAACACTTTGTGGATGGTGCACTAACAGAGACGACGCTCTCTCTGGGCCAAGACTGCTTGTGGATGCAACCATATGGAACCTTCTTCATCCAACTCAGGGAGACTAGTTTGAGTTTGGCAATTAGTTCCAATCACCTTCTTTAAAAACATGAAAAATAAGATAGAGCTTCGACTGACTGGGTAGAGCTAACTTATAGGCCACCGATCCCACCCCCTTGAGCACTCTATAAGGACCATAAAATTTGGGCGCAAGTTTTTGACAGTGTTGAGATTTGAGTAAGTTTGCTTATAAGGTTGTAGTCGAAGAAATACATGGTCCCCTTCAACAAAATGGTGTTCGAAATGACCTTGATCTGCTTGTTGCTTCATGTGATTCTGATCCATGAACAAATTGTCTTTGAGCGCACGAAGAATAGCCTCATGGACTGTAAGATTTGTGTCAACCTCCTGAACCTTCAAGACCCCTGGCATATAGGAGAGAACTTATAGAGGCTTTTGGCCATAGATTACTGCAAAATGAGTCATGCGAGTAGCAGTATGGTAAGAGGTGTTGTACCACCATTCAATTAGGGGTAACCATTGAGCCCACCTATTTTTCCACTCAGATGAAAAACACCTCAAATATGTTTCCAAACACTTGTTCAAAACTTCCGTCTGGGGTGATAGGCAGTGATGAGATGCAATTAGGTTCCCTGTAGCTTGAAAAATTCTTGCCAAAAATTGCTGGTGAAAGTGGGGTCTTTGTTAGAGACAATAGAATTAGGCATGCCATGAAGCTTGAAGATATTATCCAAGAATATTTGAGTCACTGTGGTGGCTGTGAATGGGTGTTGAAGAGCACAAAAATGAGCATATATGGAGAGATGATCGACGACCACCATGATGACTGAATTATTACCTGATTTAGGTAAGCCTACAATGAAGTCCACAGAAATTTCTCGCCAAATAGCACGGGGAATCCGAAGCGGTTGGAGTGTGCCTAGAGATTTGACAATTTCTCCCTTGTTGCGTTGACAGACCTCACATTTAGCCGCAAAGGTGCAGACGTCCTGTTTCATACCCTCCCCCAAAAAAGAACGTTTGACGCATTCACAGGTTTTGGTAAATCCTAAATGCCTGACTGTGGGTGAGGCATGAAGTTCAAAAAGCACTGTGGATTTAAGTTGGGATTCCTTGCATAAGTACAAACGACCTTTGTAGTAAAACTCTTCATTATTCCAAGAGTACCCTGGAGAAACTGAAGAATTATGTTGCAATTGGTGGAGGAGGCTAGAAATTTTTGGGTCTTGCAACCATTCCTGACGAACAACTTGGAGCCAATCTGGTACAATGAAGGAGAGGGAGAAAAGGGACCCTTCTTCTTCATATTTCTAGGAAAGAGCATCAACCACTACATTCTCCTTTCCCTTCTTGTAAATGATCTCATACTCATAGACAAATAGATTGATCACCCATTTTTGTTGATCCGAGGATGAAATTCGTTGTTCCAGGAAATACTTGAGACTTTGATGATCATTTTTTATTTGGAATCGTTGACCCAATAAATAAGGACGCCAGAGATACACAACTTGCATAATATCTAACATTTCCTTTTCATAAGTGGATTGGCCAAAATGTCACTCTGAAAGTTGTTTGCTAGTGAAGGCCAAGGGCCTGCCTTCTTGCATGTGGACGGCTCCAATTCCTTTCCTGAAAGAATTACATTCCAATATGAATGTCTTTGTGAAGTTAGGGAGTGCAAGGATAGGGGTCGAGCACATAACATCTTTTAAGGCTTGGAAGGCATGATCCATAGATGAAGTCCACATGAAAGAATTCTTTTTAAAGAGGGAAGTGAGAGGAGTTGCAATCTTTCCATAATTCTAAACAAACTTCCTATAATATCCCGTTAAACCCAGAAAACCACACAATATCTTAAGAGTTTTAGGGCGAGGCCAATCTTGCATAGATTCAATTTTCTTAGGATCTACTTGGACACCATCCTTGCCGACAATATGACCCATGTATTCCACTTTTGAGGCACCAAAGGCATATTTAGATTATTTGAGGAAAAGTTGGTGCTTAGAGAGTAGATGGAGAACTTGATTCACATGGGAGAGATGGGATGACCAAGTTTTACTATAGATGAGAATATCATCAAAGAAAACTAAGACAAAATGACGAAGAAAAGGACAAAAGACATGATTCATAAGACTTTGGAAAGTGGAAGGAGCATTACAAAATCCAAAGGGAATTACACAATCCAAAGGGAATTACCAAGAATTCATAATGACCCTCATGAGTGCGAAATGATGTCTTGGGAATGTCTTCTTCTTTCATACGGATCCGGTGGTAGTCGAAACGTAGATCAAATTTGGTGAAGTACTGAGCACCACTTAATTCATCCAATAGGTCATCAATGAAAGGAATGGGGAATTTGTCTTTGATTGTGAGTTTGTTGAGGACACAAAAATCAGGACACATGACCCAAGTACCTTCTTTATTGAGTATCATGACCACAGGGGAAGAATAGGGGCTAGTACTAGGACAAATAACACCGACTTATAGTAATTCATGAACAATTTTCTCAATTTCATTCTTCTGGGCAAAGGGATGACGATAAGGCCGAACATTGGGAGGAAGACTGCCCGGGATGAGAGGGATGGAATGACCATGGATGCCACGGGAAGGGGGACGTTCTTTGGGGGTGGTAAAAACAACTTGGTGGTGGGAGAGGATAGATTGGAGGCTGGGATGCACAAATTGTGTCTCAACAACATGAATGGAGTGGAGTTGGGATATAATTCCCAAATGACCTTTTTTGAGAAGATTTTCCATGTGATGGGAACTGATGATCTCCGGGGAGCCTGTTGTGATGCCTTGGAACTTATACTATTGTTCCTCCTGTTGGAATTGCATGGTTAAGTCCTTAAAATCCATGAGAATGGGGCCTAAAGTGTGTAACCATTCAGCACCAAAACAATGTCACAACCACCCATGTCTATAACAAACATATGGGATTTCAGGTGATACTGACCAATTTGGAGTTGCACATTTTCACATCGTCCCCCACATTTCATGGAACCACCTATTAGCACCATAAGTCACCTCTGGATTGCGGCAGAGGTAAGCCTCATACCCATCAGAGTTTATGTCACAGATTGGTTGTAAAAGGGTCAAATGGGCACAGTCTCAAGAGAATATCGTCGTAACTCATAAAACTGGACTGATATGCACGAGCAGGTGAGGTCTCGGTTTAACTTCAGACAATAGGTTGTAGTAAGGGTGAGTAGGGGGAAGACTTATGGTGCTAACACCACCATTGGCAATCATGATTTGAAAAATATTGATGAAACAGATGTAACAATTGACTTCTTGGGAAATGCAACGATGAATAAAGTTATTGGTGCTACCACTGTCCACAAGGATGATGATTTTCCGATTTTTGATGTAACCAATTAATTTGAGAGTCTGGGAGCAAAGAAGCCAGTGAGGGAATTAAGTGAAATCACTGGGTCAACTTTGGGTGGGTTAGAGGGTAGGATGAGGTGAGATGGAAGTGGTCGTTCCTCCACCGGTGGAACAACTACATCATCGTTAGAAAGATCCCCAGTCACAACCATAAAATGCTTTTGTTCCTTACACTTGTGCCCGGGAAAATATTTTTCATCACAATTATAACAAAGACCCTTGAGTTGACATTCAACCATTTCAGCCCTGGTTAATTTTTGGATCTTGAGGGGACTTGTAGGAGGAGAAAAATTAGTGGGTTTAGGGCAAGTAGGAAAGGAGGGTTTGTGGGTCTGGGAGGAGACAATCTGTTGGGCTTCCTTGGCTCGTTGAGTATCTTCCAACCAAGTCTAAGGGTGTGCCATGAGAACATGTGCACAAATTTCATCTTTGAGGCCACTGATAAAGCATTCCCTAAAGAAATCATCAGACATGCCCTCCGTTATGAAAGCCAAGTGCTCAAATGCGGCAATAGAGTCTTCCACTTTCCTAGATTGCTTTAACTTGGTCAAACAACCTAAATGGTGGGTGTTAGAGTCAAAGCGGTCATAAAGTTTGTCCATAGACTGTGTCCAAGAAACATACCCTTGGCGTGCCTTCTTTCGCCATTGCCACCATTTCCATCGTTCCAGATCCAGATATAGGGCACCATAATGAAGCTTGGATAAATCATTAGTAATTCCATGCAAAGAGAAATAATGTTCCATTTGGGTGACCCAGCCTATGGGATTTGATCTATCAAATTTGTTCACCTCAATTCTGGGCGGGCGATGGTCTTGGGAAAAGTGGGTAGTATGAGGACCTTTGTAATGGGAAGAGTCATGGTAACCCTGATAATATGGTTGTTCAAAAGAGGAAGGGTTATGGAAACGGCCCATGAAGTGTTCAAAGGTGGATTTGAGGCCTTTGAGGTCTTTGATGTGGGTACATTGTTCCTTGATGATATCAAGAGATGAATTGATTGAGCTATTGTTGGTAGTGATTGTATTGATTTCTTCCTTGTTCTGGTGGTTGTCAACAATCAAGGAATTGAGTTCTTGGGCTCTTGTGGTAGCCATTTGGAAAAAAGGGGCAGAAAATTGGTATAGGGGAAACAAAAGGGGTTTGGAGGGTTGGGTGGGAGGACTGAGGAAGGGTGTCAAATGATAGGTACCAATGCAATCAAGGTGAAAAGGGGGATCCAATGGGACAGGGGCCAAATAAGGGTGCCAGAGAAGGGTCGGGTCCAAAAAAAATTATGGTAAAAAATGATAGGTATCACTAGAATCGAAGAAAAGAGAGGAACCTGGTGGAATAGGTCCCAAATAAGGCTGGTGCTCCCCAAAGGGACACACTAAGTTGGATGTAACCCTTTTACAACATCTCATTCATCTGTAGTTTGAGCTCAACTAGCTTTGGTGTACTCATTATATAGGGTGCTCTAGACATTGGCACCGCTGTAGGTACAAGTTCTATTAAAAAATCAATATCTCTTCTTGGAGGTAGACCTGGTACCTATTCTAGAAATACATATTTATACTCTCTTAATATAGGATGGTCCCCTAGGCTTGGTTTATTATCCTCAACATAGTTCAATACTTGTATTTCATACAAAGGACATCCTTTTTTGCAATACTTCTTCACTTGAAGTGTTGATATTTGTCTCACTGAGACATGCTTTTAAATTCCTTGTAGGGTTCTTCTCCTCCCTTCCTCATCTTCACACTCTAATGTTTTATTATAACAATCCAATTTGGATTTATGGGAATCCAACCAGTCCATGCCAATCAACATGTCATAATATCATAAAGGAAGCACATTTAGAGTTGCTTGGGTGGACAACCCACTCGAAATGAATTGGCCTGCTGGTAGGACCTCTACGAATTTTCTTTTTGTACCAATGGCTAGCTGTAGAAACCATGATTTAGTATGTTTTATTAGTTGCAAAATACGTTTCTCCACAGTTTGAGGGGAAAGATAGCTCAGGTTAGAACAAGGGTCAATCAAAATAGAAACAAGATGGTTGGAAATCGTACCTTCCATCTCCATTACTGAAGCTTGGTGATAAGCTTGTCGATTCTCTAGGGTTGCATAAATTTATGGCATGCTCCTAGCCACATCATTGACTGTGGTAGCTTCCTAGAGGTTGTAGACACTCATATTGTCTTGCTACCTATGGGGGAAGTCTCTCAACAAATGTTCTTCTTCGCATCCCCAAAATTTTAATGGCTCTCTCCTTTTATCGTCAGTCTTTCCTGGGACTGATCCAAACGGTTTTTTTCCACTTGTAGATGTAAAGTTTAGTTGATACACACTTTTAGTAGGAAGGCTCATCTTAGAGCCTTTCCCATGGTTCCTAAACCTTGAAGGTTTAAGCCCCTTATTCTTAAATCCCAATTTTCTTTCCTTTTTCCAATCCTTATGAGGTTCTGCCCTGTGCTTGAATTGCTCATATCAATACCTTGCCTTCCTAACAGTGTCTTGATCTAGATAGAGTCTTGGGTTCATCAAACTCAATTCTGTCTTGATAGGATTGAGGCATCCCGCTAATGGATCATTACACCTTCACCTTTTCATCCTTGATATAAGGCACATACCTCAACAACTCGAGGAATTTGTTGATATATTCATCGATGGTGAGCTGTCCAAGTTTGAGTTCATAGAACTCCTTAGTCCTTTCATCATAGTACCTTTCAAATAGGTACTTTTTATTAAAATACTTTTCAAATTGTTTCCATGACAACTTCGTCTCATGAATTCCTTTCATGTTTCTAAGGTCCTCCCATGATATGGAGGCCTTTCCATTCAAGTCAAAGATGGTTATTTGGGCCTTTAAGTTCTCAGAGTAGTCATTGACTCTGAAGTACTTCTTTAGGCCAAGTAGCCAAGCTTCTGCTTCTCCCCCCTTCTTTATCTCTCCATCGAAAGTGGGTGGTTTGGCCTTCTTAAACTCTTTAGGTTCATGGCTTCTGGAATGTCTCCTCCTCTTTCTTCTCCTCTAAAAATGTAAACTAGTCTCACTACTAGAAAATTCTTTGGAATTGTCATTTCCCTCACTAGAGGATTCTCCAGTTGAATCTCGGATGTTAGCATGCCTCTTGGCTCCATGTTGGGACTTCTTTGAGGTGCTTCTTCTTGTATTGCCATTTTCAGGGCCATGCTTTTGTATCTTAGATGGACTTTGGGTTCTCTTAGTATTAGGTCCATCCACATTACTTGCCATCGGTCAATGTTGCAGTTGCCTCTGTATGTCTGATAGGATTTGTAACATGACTGCATTTATTTCAATTTTCTTTTCTTGTTCTCTCATGAGTCTCTCATTGTCTACTTTAAAGCTTTGTAATTCTCCCATAAGGATTCTTACATTTTCAACTAAATCTGTAGAGGTTTCCACCACCCTCCTCTCAACACAATCTTCTTCTCTATTGTGGGAGCTTCCCCCCCACTCATGGTGTGTCACCATTATTTTTGCTATAGTTTTCCTTGCTATCCACTGATTGTTTAAGTGTTGATAACAACATTTTCTGTTATTCAACTATCTTTTATGAACAACACAGGTATTTTTTTTTTGTAAGGTAAAATTAGCTTCAATATTCTACATATAACAACAATATGTAGTTCAGATTTAGAACATGTAAACATCAGAAGGTCTCACTCTTTTTGGTAGTAAAAATTAAGTAAGATCTTACAGGTGGGTAGGGTAGAGTGCCTTGCCCCTTAAGGTTTTTCTATTAAAGTTTGTTCCACTCTTTCATGAGCCCAAGCAGGACAAGTGTTGTTGTCTGCTTTGATACCAACCTGTCACAAACCTGACCCCTAAGTATCCTTTTAAGGGATGGGGTATAAATTTTCTCTTTCCTACATCTCCATGAATCCTTCAAATAAGGATGCCATTACCTTATGCTCATTGAGAGCTTTCCAACGATTATAACCTTGTATGAACTCGAGCTCTGGGGTAAAAGTTATGGTCCTCCGAAGTTTTTGGGATGTCGTTGGCCAATGGCCATCCTCTTTGCCATGTGGAATCCACATGGGCTCACTCCCCCCGTACCATTCGACATGGCATTGTCGTGACCTGGGTCGCCACCTTTGGCAGTGACGTGGCCACTAGTTGTAGAGAGTATCTCCTAGTCTTCACGGATATCAGGCCTTAAGCCCTTCAACATTCTTACGCAGGTCTAAAAATTTCTCAGAGACCCGAAGTACCAAAGTCTCTCTCCACTCCATCATATATGGAAGATTTCTATCCACCTTTAGATCTAATAGTTGGGATCTATCCACACTTACCCATAGCCTAAACTTGACAAGGGGTAAGTGGGTCCCACCTTAACTCGCATCCCATACCATGGCACCACGTGGACCCACCTGGTCACGCCACATTATCATGGCATACACAGACCCACCCAATCAGGACTTGACACTTTAGCGAGGGAGTTTCAATGCTTAGACGTTTACCACACCCTCCTATATCCTCAAATCTCTCAGAACCCCAGAGTCTTGAAGTCCCGAAGTTTTGGACTCCTAGAGAGGGCCCCACACACGTACTTAACTCAAGGTTAATCACATGATTACTTTAATCTCATTTCTTAATTAATCACTGGCCTTTGGGCCAAAGGCCAAGTTATGCTTTACTGTGAACTCCCGAAGTCTTGAAGTCCCGAAATCCATGAAGTTTCGCAAACCATCGATCTAAGATCCTTCTAGATCCTTCTCAATTGCTCGATAGAGGGTAGTGGAAGGAGAGAATAAGCATAAGTAATAACCGAAAACAAAAGGTAGCCACTCCCTCGTGACCGCTTTGGGTGGTAACACTCTATAAAGGTTGGGAAATTGCAAGAGTTGCAAAACCACGGAGTCACAAACTCCCACTAGTCATCTGATCAAGTGGCAATTTTGGGTAGCATCCTCACCGTTGAACTCATAAGAATATAAGGATGAGGATCACATTGTTGATATGTGATCATGATCAATGATGAAGAGAATACCCATGGTCAAAAGCTGGTAGGTGTTTAACGATAAGGTAGATACCATGATAACTGGTACGAGACCGCCAGTTTCCGGTTAAACCATTTGGTAACCGTTTCAATAGGTTTCCTTTGGAAAAAAGTGGATGTTGTGAGGTTTCAACATCCCGAAGTCTCAGAACTCCGAAGTTTGAAGCCCAAAGGGCTTAGCTACTTTTGGGTGTAGCGAAGGGTTCCAGGTCCTGATCATATCAGAGTCAACAATCCCCAAGATATACACTCTCTAATCATATCCAAGATTTGGTTAAGCCCACAGAATTGAGCCTGTGGACACTCAGAAGAATGGTTTGAAGGAAGCTCCTTTCGCACACAGAACTCAAAATCTATAGCAGGGAAGGAATTATTGAGGGATTGACAAGTTCAGGACTGTCCTGACTCTTGCTTTGTGGATTCGATCCCTTGGTCAATCTATTAGGGAATTCAGAGAATATATAGATTCAAACATAGGCCAACTCGCCTTGTGCCCCAATTCCTTTCGAAACCATTAATCACATGTCTCCTTTGCTAAATATGATTAAACAAGAATCCATTGATAGAATATGAGATTTAAATTCTACGTCAAACTTCCCAGACTACTAGGCCATCAGAGCCACAAACTCTACCATTCAACAAGATAAAAAATCATGCCATCATCTAGCTCAAGGAATTACATATTACAAAAAACAATCAAGGTAAAATAAAAATTCAGAGTCACACTTATCTGAAACTTTGGAATTTAGTTGGCAACTGTTGAAAGGGGTTCCCTTTTCCACCCCACCATAGGAAAAATTGCTCTTGGAGTATTCCTCAACTGGCCACCCCCTAGCTAGATCATAATGCCACGAGAGGGATTCTGCTTGATCTCATCAACAACAAGGGACAAAGGTTACTCTCCTTTTTCCCTCAGGAACCTGGTAGTCTAGTTTTCTATCCACCAAGAAAGGGATCCTGGTGTGATTTCTCACTCAATCACTGCCACTCTGTTTATCAGCTTGATTAGAAAAATATTGTCCAAGCACTCCTATAACCAAAATAATTTATTCACAATTCTCTTCCTCCAAACTAGAGAGCCTCGTGCACTCTTCTCCTTCTCTATTGGTCCTCTCGACCATTTGTGTGTCTTATGTTTGTGCTTGTTCCCTCTGCCCATGAGTTTCCTCTCTTTTCTTTCCTTTCCCAACAATATTTCGCGGGTCAGGTAAGGAAGTTTCAGATGGTACTCTACCCATCTCCCTAATTAACTCTTGAGGGAATACTTCCCAACTAACATCCTGACTGGTAATTATGTTTTTTTCTAGGCCATAATATTGTTCTGTAGCTACACATTTATATCCAGCAGGGTACCAGCCCGACATGGGTCAACTCACCATTACTAGTTCCCCTACCATCCCCTTCTCATGCATCATGATCTATCTGGCAACCCTCTTTCAACAATAATACCACTATTTTCCTTTCATTTTATAACAAAAATATATACATTAATTTCTATGTTAGGGTTCATTGTTTGTCCAACATTCATATGGTAGATCTATCTATAGTTTTATTCACAATAATAATAATATTTACAATTTGGGGGAAACATGGGTGTTACAACCACTATCCATATGCACAAAAGAGTGATATTGAGTATATGATCCAATAAATTTTATAGGCCGACATCATTCAACCTAGGCAAAGTTATTTTTCTTCATCAATGATGATGGTTATAAAAAAGGATGGTTATGGCGTATGTGTCCAGATTATAAACAAATCAACAAAATGACGATCAAAGATAAGTTTCCTATTCCTTGCATTTTATTAGATGAATTTCATGGAGCAATTTTATTTACTAAGTTGTATCTTCATTCGGGATATCATCAAATCAAAATGAGGTAGGAAGACATGTTGGAAGATTGGTTGTTGTCATTGATGTCAACCCTAGTCAATGGTTTTGGACTGCAAGATTGATGAAGGTATTTGGACATGAAGGACAATGTACATGCAGAAAAAAAACCCATGGATGGATAGTTTACATCATGTTGTTTCCAGTGCTAGGTGGCACGTCACGTGGATCCTCATGGTTGAGGAGAAATGAATTTTTGAAGATGACAAAGTGAATTGAAGAAGGAAGTACATGTAGACCTTGAAGATAATTAAAGAAAAGAATTACAAAATAAGAAAGTGTCAGGTCGGCCCTAATGTTAAAAGGAAGTGACATAAATGGTATAAATAAATATCATTATACATTCATTTGATACACAAGTCGAATTTGAAAGGAAATCAGAAGTAAAGAAGGCCGGATTTCAAGGGAGGATGAAGTCTTTTGGTGATGTGTTCTAAGGTATGTTATTTACAGGTCATCTTACCATTTTCTCTATAACTTTTTTTCTAGAACGATTCATATGGTGAAATTGCTATGGTATTGAGAAGACAAATCAAGGTACTTGTGGTAAAATTTTCAGCTCTTGTTTCGCTACAATTATGGAGATACACTATGTGGAAGATAGGGGTTTTGACCAATCTTGAAGCTAGTCAATAAACAAGTGTTCCGGGTAAAACAGTCATAACTTCTTCATAGAGAATCCCCATGATGTGGGACCAATTTAATTGGAAATAGTATGGACTATAGTTTCTTGTGTGCAAGTTTCAGAATCTGATGTTAAATATTGAGCGTGGGGCATTCTATACAAGTTCACTCTCCTGAATAAACCAGAATTGAATAAAGTCTACCATTCTTTCTATAACTTTTTTTTGGGGAGGATTCAAGGAGTGAAACTTGGAGGAGTTTCAGAGAATACATCGAGTAATATTATCTACAGTATCAGAGTATTCCAATAATTGAAGAATTACATAAGTTGAAGAATTCTCAGGAAGCATTATCAGGCTCTATGTGATGATTGGTTGATGGTGATGATTTAATGTAAATTTTTATTGTCTCTCATGTATTCTTGGGTGGAAGGAAGGGGCAAGGATGGAGAGGTCAACCCTCTTTTGATATTGGAGGACGTAACTTCCTCTTGGAGGTTTATCCCTCCCTTTATATTTGGAATCTGTAGCTACCTTTGGAAGTCATTACTTCCCTTGAACAATAACTATTGATTATTTCTCATATATTGTGCATGCTTGTTGTGAGTGGGAAATCCCTCTACGGACTAGAACTTAGGGTTTAATTATGCATGCAGAAAAGACCTAAAGATTTCTACTTTTTTTGTTGTCCCGGACCTAATCCCCATTATTCTTAAGCAAATACATAGTTAAGAAGATCAAGTGAGCATACCTTATTTTGGGCGTTTGATATCGATCCTTCCTCACGCTTGATAGCTCTTTGACTGCAGCTCTCCTCCCAAGGCTGACTTGCATTCACAGAAGACAAATAACAAACTCCACATGCATTTGATATATAGATTAATGGGTTAGAGATTCAATAAACAAGTATGCAATAAACCATGGAAACCTCATATGGTGGGACGAGAAAAGTACTTCTTTATTATTAACTTCAACAAATCAACTTACAATGATGAAGCCGACCGCTGCTCCACGAACCTGGTCCTGGGCTCCTCTTTAACTATCCTCCAACTTCTTTGCTCTATATTTCTCTTTGCACAAGGATGGCTAAAGGGTTGGGACAAAGGGAATGCGCAATCGAGTATAGTTTCTCTACTATGATTCTCCTCTTCCAAATGGGACCCCTAACCCTTCTTTTATAGGCTAGAAGAAGCTAGGTATTTGGTCGAACCCTCGGCCATGCATGGCCGGAAGGTTTAGTTAACTCACCCAAAGTTGTGTGTTCCATCAACAAATTTCCTTTTTTTCGTTCTTTTGTAGGTACACGCGGGCTGTTTTGGGTCAGCTAGCGTGTACACGCATGCAACAATAGAGCAGGGCACGTGGACCTTTATAAAAGGTGTTTTTAAGAAGAGTTGTTTAACAGTGTTTTCGCAAAGAAGGAATTTGAGATGGCATGATGCCAGGTAAGCATGTCTGGTGCAAATTAGGGTTATAACAGATGCCCCCTAATGTGAGAGGTCAGAAGAGCATTTGATGGCCGAAATACATTAACAATCTTTACTGATGTGTTGAACAAGTGAGCCCAGGGACCAGAAATCGGGAGGCGTCGTTTGCAAAAATAATAATTGTCTCACCGAGGCGGGCATACCCATGCTTGGGATAAAACAAAATCATGGCTGCCAATCAAATACACTGTAGATCCATGTCATATAATTATATAAAGTGTAGCCGCGAACACTACACAACGGAGCTACATCTCGAAATAAAAAATATATACATGTAGAGTATTTATCTTCTTAGAAGCTGATAAGGCATGATGGCTGGAGATGAGGTCTTCAGAGCTCGAGAAACAACTTCAAAATATTCAAAACTCGAGTAGGAGTGTAATATGAATGTACGAATTCACTACCCAGAGGTCTTTGACGACTCATCGGTCATGGACTAGAGAATCTTGATGATCATACTGAAGGCTTCATTGATTTCAAACAAAGAATTGATTGGACGTTCAGGATGGCCGGGTATGAGGGCAAGCGAAAAACTGCAGAGGGGTCAACTCAGGCTTGGTAAAAAATTCCCTTGGACAATAGCATGACAAATAATGAGACTCAGGCATCATGGCATTAACATAAGTTTACGAGGCAGGAGGCAACACAAACTCTCCATATGTTTGGAAGAATAACCAAATGAAGGAGGACACAACTCTATGTAGCAAGAACAACTTCCTAAGGTCTTATTAAATCCCAGAGTTTGACGAACAAACAAATAGATGTGCTTTATCCAAGGGCGACTTATTGTGCTGCCAATAAAGAAAATACTTTTCCCTTCCTCTTTTTGGGGTATATTTGATTTTTTTGTCTTTTTCAATGATTTTGGAAAAAGAATAAAAGAATGTTACGTTACAATGGAGGAACGAGTGTTACAAACATACAAGTTCAAGGCACAAGGACAAGACTGATGTTCAGAGAAATGACACTCGGGAAAAATCCTCCAGGGGCCAAAGGTGTCAAGACGCAGAGGTAAAGTGATACAGGGCTTGCGTATAAGGTATGCTTCACATGGTTCAGTTGAGAGCAACATGGGGTCAGAATTAGACCAAAGATGTAGGTATGCAAATGCGGTTAACAAAACACACAATGGTAACGTATTTCGATGTAAGTTTAACGAACCTAGAAAAGGTAAGCTCAGGGGTTTTTCATATTTAGAGAGTATGAAAAAACGTAAAAAGAGAATCCATTGCGGTACCTTTTTCGAAGGTAGTCTAGTCGGTTCGAAAAAGGGGTAAACTAGTACCAAAAATACGTCTATTCAAAACCATTTTAACGAGTGTGATAAAGACAAGATCACTCAACCATTTTTTCATTTTTAAGGAGTCTGAAAAAAGCTTAACTATGGACTCCGTCAGGAATGTTCTTCTGGACCAGTTTAACAAGTGTGAAAGAATAAGGTCACTCGACGATCTTTTCAATTTTAGGGAGTCTGAAAAGAGCTTAACTATGGACTCTGTGGGGGTTCCTTTTTCGTAAATTTAGTCCCTCAGGCCCGAAAAAGGGTTAAAATGATACCTGAGAGTACTCTTCTAGAGAACTGAAGTTCCTTAGAGT
>ML776754.1:1372647-1395013 GCA_009831015.1 Picea engelmannii | reverse complement strand
GATCGCTCGACAATCTTTTCATGTTTAGAGGGTCTGAAAAGGGCTTAAAAGAAGACCCGTTATGTCTTTTGGGAGTCCCGAGGGTGAGGTCAAGAGTGAAAAGGAATCATGCAAATGAGGCTCAAACTCGTAATCAGGAAAAAACAACAAGGACTCCCGAGCCTACAGTGATTAGAGACAGGATGGACAACATAATGCAACCAGGATCTACCTAGGGCATCCATGTTCTGGTAAGATCTACCACCAACTCGCGACACTTCTAAAGCAACAATGATGGTTCGTGTCGCAACTTGATGGGATCGATCCTATGACAAAGGGATAAAGAAAACAAGATACAACTGTCAGGGTAGAAACCTAACCTATATGCTCAAGTTGATCATCTAAGATTTTTCCACAGATCGTCAAAAGTTACCCAAAACTCCAAAAATTTGTTCCGATACCTGATCATACCCTTCCAATGCAACTCCTGAATCACTCTAAATGGTTTTTGGTTTAAAGAAAATGATAGGGGGGCTAAAAAAGTGACAAAAAGAGGCCAAAAAGTCTATAAATAGAAGTTGGTAGCTCATTATCACCATTCCTGATTTGGAAATTGACTCTGGAGAAAAAAAACCCCTTTGATAAAAGTGGTGATTCCGGGAGCTACAGTGGACGAAACAACCATCTGTATGGACCAAGTAAGTATAAACTCTCTCACCTTGCAATTTAAATCTTTATTTTTGATTTGGGTTCCCAGTTTTGGGGGGGCGTCGACCTTCAAAAGGTTGGCCCTAGGTCCACGTGGGTTATCTTAGGACAGGCAACATGTACATTTTGGCAGAGTAAAAAAAAAACAAGGGTTAACCCTCCTGAACCTTGGTGTTTTGCAGGATGTATGTTCACTGGAGAGAAAGAGAGCATGAGGAGGTTAGTGAGTTGGTCGGGGAAGACCCCAATGCTGTGGCTACCTTAATGCAATGTGGGCTGCTCAAGTTCTTCTTATGTCCTTTTATGTGGGCACAACCTAGGCTACTGAACGCCTTGGTTGATTATTGGCATCCAGATGTAGAGGCCTTTATGTTAGAGGGGCAGTCACTGGTGCCCACGACAAAGGAAATATATTTTTTGACTAGCCTCTCCAGGAGAGGGGAACCAGTCAACTTCTGGACATTTCCTTCGGGGCCGCATAACATAGCGGAATTGATAGGACTTTACTCTGAGTCTAGTACAGACCGATCGAGCTCATAGGTGCCCATAAGCAAGATTACTGACTTATCGTTGCAGGCGATTGTATTGCTTATTGGGCGGATCACTGGTTCTGCGGCTCTACATCAGGCGTCTTGTGCATAGATGAACTGTGCACTCCAGTGCTTAAATGCACAAATATTTGATTGGAGCACCACGTTGCTAGATTGTATGAAGAGGTAGTTGACAGATTGTCGGTCGTGGACATAGAGGAACTTTGGGTTCCAGACCATTCTATGCTCTTTCTTATTTGAAAGAGTTCCGAGCTTCAGTCCTCAAGTAGTGGTACGAGGACATCAGGCCTCTCTTCCTGCAGTTTGTAGAGGGGCAGTGTTACTACCATGACAGGGTGGTGGAAGGACCAATGAGTCCTTTGACGATGATTTCTTCGCTTGGTTGTCGCGACAGATCCTAGTCATAGAGGACTACCCTTATGCTGGGATTGATTTCTCGACAGATCCTGAGATACCAGTACCTCCTGGTGAGGAGCGAGGAGAGATGGGTAAGTTGACATCATTGTTTTGCTGGTTTTTTTTTGTGAAATATATGTAATTTTTATGTTTTTTTTGTTATATATCATTTTTTTTTATACCAGAGTATTTGACAGATATGTGTTTGTTGTGTGCAGATGTGGGACCAGTGCGACCTACGGACTATGCGAGGAACATGTGTCGTCCTCGGCCAGGGGCCACACCTGCCGCCACAGGGGGACCAGCAGCAGCAGGAGAACTTCTAGATGGGGAGGCTGAGAGGGTGTTGAGACGAGTCAAGCAAAACTTTACTTCACTCACTCGCACGGTTCCTATGGCAGAGATTGAGGATCTTCCACCATCTATGCAGCCTCATGTAGTGGGGGCACCACGGACGTGGGTCTGATTGTTTCAGCATTTGGCAAACGCTGTTGATCAGGACAACAGGGCCCACAGGCCCTAACCTTAGTTAGAATTTTCACGTGCCGAGAGCACTACTTGTATATATTTTTGAGGGCATAAGCCCCGTGACTCGTTATTGGTCATATTTTTTAGACGCTTGCGTCCACCTATATACTTTGGTGACTATGATTTTATATATGGATTTTTATGTCTTATGGATCATTTTTTCCTTTAAAAATGTATTTACATGTTTATGTGTATGTCCTTTCACATGTGTGCAAGATGCCAATCTAAAATTTGATTAGCTAGAGTATCTGTAATTTGGTTTAATCTCCTAGGAACATGAAAATATGTAATATAATCAAAGCTTTGTTATAAGAGATGTACCCTAAGGAATCGTCGGTGTAAAGTCGGATCATCAACACGGTAGACTCTATTTAACTGAGACACAACCAACTGAGCGTCGAGATAGACCCGGAGATGAGAGATACCAAATGACAAGGTGTCACGAAGCAACTCAATAACTGCACTATACTTGACGACATTGTTTGTGGTGTCACCTAAGCATATACCTCCGGAAGATAATAATTGGCCTTGAGGTGTAAAAATTACCCAAGCTACGGAGGCAAACCTTCGAGTGTGCCGACTTGCACCATCTGCATACCCAATGAACACCTCGAATTCACTTGTCATCTGCCACAGTGACGAAAGATAACATAAAAAACGACACGTCCATAATACTAAAAGAAACTAGAAAGTAATAGTACAAAGACTATACATATGTTACAAAAAGTTACCCATGGTGACCTGCCTATGAGTAATACTTCTTGAGGTAGAGTCCATTTCTAGGCTCTGCCAAAGCATTTCCTTCAAAGTCAACCGGAAGATAAGCGCCCTTTTGTATAACCTCTTTTATGATGAAAGGTCCGAACCACATGGGTTTGAATTTTCCTGCCCCCAGGGGGTCCTTATTCTGGTCATAGACCAGGACAAGGTCGCCTTCAGTAAAAATCCGAGGATGAATGGACCTATCATACTAACACTTGACTTTATGTTTGAGCCTTGTTGGCCAGGGCTGCATCACGACGCTGCTCATTGAGCCGCTCAAGGTATAATAACCATTCTTCAAGTGGAGAAGTATCTGTCAATAATTGTACTGCCAATTTTAGGGACGGGATCTAACATTCCATAGGCAAGACTGCTTCCAGGCCATAAATGAGTTGAAAAGGTGAGAAACCGGTTGTAGTCTTAACAAACGTTCGGTAAGCCCATAATGCCGAGTATAACATCAAATGCCAATTTGACTTCGCTGAGTTGATCGTTCGCTGTAGGATGGTCTTAAGAGATTTATTTACAGCTTCCACTTGACCATTTTCTTGGAGGTAGTAGGGTGATGAATGTTCTTTCCATAACCCAAGCTCTGATGTTAACTTGGTCATCATCTGGTTCTGAAAGTGACTGCCATGGTCAGTGACAATCTCCCTCGGGACGCCGAACCTTGTTATTATCTGGTTGAATAAGAAGAGAGCTGCAGTCTCTCCATCATCTTTAAACATTGGCATAGCTTCGATCCACTTCGTGAAGTAGTCTATAGCTACGATGATATAACGGTGCCCCCTTGCTGAAGGAGGGTTGCATGTAGTGTAATCAATCGCCCACTTGGTGAAGGGACCAACTGTGATGATAGGAAACATGGGAGCGAGATGTGCCCTCATCTTCCGAGAGAAGATCTGGCACGGGTGGCACTTCTTGATCGATTCGATACAATCTTTGATTAGTGTCGGCCATAAGTACTCTGCTCTTAGAATCTTTTGGGCTGTTGCCAATCCAGACAAATGACCACCACACGCTCCGGTATGGAAATCGTTAAGCACGATAACTGCTTCTTCGTGAGTGAGACATCGGCGTAGGATGCAGTCTACACCTCTTCGATACAACGTATCATCAAGTATGAGATAATTCTTAGCCTGATGACATATACATCGATGCTCATCACGAGAAGCAGAGGTGGGGAACTTCAAAGTCTGGAGATAGATAAGTATATCTCCATACCAGGGATCCGAAGATGTGATCAAAAACATATCTCCTCTGATAGGCCATTCTTCGGCCACAACATCACCTGACTCAACCAGAAGTTCCGAAATAAGTTATGCAAAGACCAATGACTTTTTGGATTTCGCTGAAATGAAATCTAAGTCAAACTCCTGGAGGACGACTGTCCATATACTGATCTTTCCACCTATTACCCGTCATGTCAACATGTACTGGAATGGATTCACGATAGCAATGAGGGTGGTCTTACAAAACAAAACATAATGACGAAACCATTGAACAACATGAACTGCTGCCAACACAAGTTTTTCGATATCAGAATAATTGAGTTCCAGTCCTATGAGGCCTCGGCTCAGGTAATAAATCACATATTCTGAGAACAAGTCATCCTCCTGAACTAAGACCATGCCAATGGTTGACTCTACTGCAGCCAGGTATAATAATAAATCTTTTTTATAGTTAGGTGGATGAAGCAGAGGGGCAGTCGTGAGGGCATGTTTCAATGCATTGAAAGAGCATTGAGTGACATCGTCCCAATGAAAGGGAACGTCTTTCTTCAGTAAGCACATAAAGCCCTTTGTGATCTCGACATAGTTGGCGATGAAACGTCTTAAAAACTTCGCCTTGCCCTGTAGACTCTGAAGTTGAAGAATTGTGCGTGGGGGAGGCAACTGAATTATTGCCTCAACCTTGAGAGGATCGACCATGATCCCTGTTGTTGACACTATGAAACCTAACAAATGTCCTGATGTTACGCAAAAGCTGCACTTGTTTGGATTCAAGCGAATCCGGAAGTAGCAACAACACTCAAAGATAAGTCGGAGGTGTGTGGGATGATCCCTTCTCTTGTGAGATCGAGATGATAAATCATCTAAATAGGCCTCAACTATATGCTTGAGGTCATGGAAAGCAAATGACATGGCCCACTGAAAGGTTTCTCCAACATTTTTGAGACCAAAAGGCATCTTACGATACTTGAATGTACCCCATGGACAAATGAATTCCGTTTTGTGCTGGTCTTCGGGTTTGATTTGTATTTGATTATATCCCAAAAAACTGTCGATGAAAGAGAAGGCCTCGCAACCCGCACATTCATCAATTATCTGGTCGATGAATGGTGTGGGAAAATTATCTTTTGGACAAGCCTTGTTCAAATCATGGAAGTCTGTACATACATGAATCGTGCCTTGTTTTTTATTGACCGGCACAGGATTTGACACCCATTGGGTCAAATGGATAGTATAGATAAAACCATCTTTTAGTAGTTTCTCAACTTTAACCTTAATGGCTGCTGCTTTCCTGGGATTAACTGGATGAAGCTTCTGCCGAACATGCTTGGCATCTGGATAAGTTTTGATTTCATGTTCGACTATTTTTGGATCGATGCCTGGCATTTCCTTGTAAGACCAGGCAAAAACGTCGCAGAACTCTTTAAATAGATTAGTGTAGATTTGAATCTCTTTGGGGGAGTAGTCAGCTCCGACAAAAACATTATCCCTGACGCCAAGGGTTATGGAGATATTGATCGGTATGGTTTCAGTGATGGTTGCCATATTACCCTCATCATAGACCTCATGTGTAGCTAAGCGATTAATGGGACAAGACCTATCTCCAGTCATAGTCAAGGTGAATTCTCCAGCTTCGATTCTGCTTAACTCTGGGAGGAAGTATGATCTGTGATGAAGATCATCCCAGGGTTTGTCCGGACTAGTCATTGCTTCAATTACTACTTTGTCAGAGGGAAAGACTAAGTCTAACAAATCAGTGTAAGTAAGAGAACCTTGAGCCCAAATAGGCTCTATAAGCGTATCTAACTCTGGTACAGGAGTTGGATCTGTGTTGGCTGAAGCTTGCTGGACTAAAGAGTGCACTACTTCAGCCATGGACAAGGGCATGGACATGCCCGGGTGCCCTATCCCATCCATCGTGGCTAATGGGGAAGGAAGTATCCACAGATCGGTGAAGTAAGTCGTGCGAAACGACGAAACTTGGAAAATATCAACCTTATGGTGGTCGGATATGAACTTGACATCGCCTTGAGGGGGCGGGTAATCGAAGGTACCCATCAAAGATGGGCACAAACCAACCCCTACGTTAACTACGCCTGGTTGAGGATTATCAATCATCGGGATCGCAGACACCCCCAATGAAGGGTCAGGTCTAGAGAAAGACAATTGATCAATGGTCACAATCCGGTCCTCATGTGGAAACAACAAGACCTGAAAAATTGTAGCAACCACTGCTTGCATGGCATAAGTCCAACTCCTTCCTAACAAGAGATTGTAGTCAAGGGACGCGTCGAGTACTTCTACCTCGACACACACGGTCTTTCCTCCTAACTGCACGGGGAAAGAGGGAATGATACCATGTGGTCAGAATGATCGACCGTCGAAAGTAGTGAGAAGAGTAGGCGACGGAGACAAAATGGGCTGGCCAATGGCCTTCCAACATGCCAACGACATAACGCATGCCGAGGCACCCTCATCAACCACAGTGCAGAAAATATTTCGAGTAAAATTTTTCATGGGGTGAGCCACTACTATCTGAAACGCCACGTGGTAAGGCAGATGAGGTTTTAAGTCAGTTGTATCTAGCATGATAGTACCCAGATTACAAGTCTCGATAGATCCTAAAGCTGTTAACAAAGCTTTCCTCTAGGAAGGGCAGCTTTAAAGGACCTCCAAAGCGGACATCGCACAAGGGGTTTGAGACAAATCCTCCACCACATAATAGTTCTGGGTGGCCCTTGCGTTTGGGTTGTGAGAAGCTTTTTTGAACGCGCCTTTTGGGATGTGTGTCATTGTTTCGTCCAAAGTCTTCTTAATCTGTAGAAAAAGAGATGGGAGTTCGGCTTCTTTTCCCTTCTCAGAAGTTCTTGGTTTACTGTAGTCATGCGCTCTAGTCGATATAAAAGCATCACCCTTCATCATATACACATTCGCGGATGCGATATTGTTTGAAGACGGAGAGGGTCCTTGACTGCCCCCTCCCGCGCTTGTAGAGGCTTGGGTTAGGTTTTTCCCATGCTTAAATGGATTGGTTAACACAGTAGGCTGTTGCTATGTCACAAACTTTTGGGCCTCTGCAAGCCAAGGACATTGGTGGGTCGGGTGGTCTTCCGCGCACAAGTTGCACATATACCTCGCCTTTTGTTTCTCAGTGTTGCCCCCACCAGCATTATTAGTGGGTTTCTTATCCCCCTTACCCTTCTTTCGTTGTTTTTTCTTTCCTTCAGGCTACTGGGTGGCCTTTGGATTTGTCGATTGCACTGTGTGTACATCCGATGTTTTAGTAGGGGGAGCATCCAAAACAGTAGTTTGGCTGGTCGCTGTGTGTTGTATAGACAATTGCTGCAATTGCTTCGTCAATTGCTCAGTGGGTTTTGTTTGTGCTGAACCAACAATACCATCGGCATGTGGTCCAACACTCTGTCTTGTTTTATCAAGTATTGAGCGTGGTGCATCTGGTAAGATCTCGTATCATAAACCAGATTGAGAATAAATGAGCTCAAGATGTTGAGCTCTCATGATGGCGTCTTCTTCAGAAAACACTCCTGATGTCGCGACGTCTTTGGATAAGTGTGGGACCAAAGACTTAAGGAACCACTCGAGCAAGAATGCTGGTGGGACTGGAACCTTAATTAAACTCTTCTAGCGTCTCCATTCTCGAATGTGATCAGAGATATGGTCCGCTTTTGTCTGTGCGAAATTGGCCAGCAATTCTGTGCCAGCGTCATATCTCACAGGTAATTGGAAATGGTTTAGGAAGGCCATTGCCAATTCGCCGAAGGAAGAGTATCTTGAGCAGTCGATCTCAATGTACCATTTCACGACACCCCCAATGAGAGTACATTGAAACAATCTCAACCGTACAGAGTCATCTTTCAACAAGTTAGATGAGCACCAAAGGTGGAAGGTAGTCACATGATCGACTAGATCTTCGTTCGGCGTGGCTTCAAACTTTGGTATGTCCGAAGGCAACTTCGTTGGCATAGGGGGCCAACGCGGATTATGAAAGATAGGGTCATTCAACAACCTTGTCAAGTCTGGCAAATGCAAAGTTTCCAGGAAAGGTAGTTTGGGTTGTTGGTGATAACCTGGGAAAAAGGGACCTGGAGTTTGACTGGCGCCAGGTTGCCAGGAAAAGTTCGGCTGTTGGCCTGGGTTCTGGTAAAAATCATGGCCATGACCAACGTACGGATTCTGTGTGTGAGGAGACATCATCAGATGATTCCCAAAATAGGACATAGATGGATGGGCGTGCATTACATTCGAAGGACTTTGGGATGGGTTGCCCCATGTTGATCCCATGGGGATAGGCATAGTACCTTGTCCGGAGTTCCATTGATTGTGAAAAGAATTTCTCCCGATTGACATTCCTGATGAGGGAACGGATCCCTACCAAGAATTCCAAGGCCTCGATGTGGAAGAAGTTCCTAGGTTTTCCCCCTGTGCAAGAATAGTACCCTGCATAAGAATAGGTTGTCCAAAACTGGGATTTCCCCCAGTCGGGAAAGTAACTGATGAGAAGGCGTTGTTACCAAATGCACTGAACAAAGAGAACGGTGTCGAACCTACCGACATATTATGCGAAGGTGGTCCTTGACTCCCTGTTCCAAATAAACTATGGTGTGCAAGTGGCCCGACGGATTGGTGATGCATGCCACCGAGTGAAGGGGGCGAAGGAGGTATATGACCTCCCCCATAAGGGAAAGTGTTAAAAGGAGCTGAAGTGCCCCCCATGTGGCCTTGCAGAGGAGCGTTAGAGCTCCCTACCCCAGACCTAAAGTTTGTGAAGTGGAGTAGGAAAGTACAGGACTGGTACCTGAGCTAGGCATCCCGTATGAGAACGGAGGGCCTGTCGCACTTGGTGTGAAAGGGGTTGTGGCCGCCGCCATAGATGGGATCGGAGCACTGTGCGAGGTAGAGGCGATTGAGACCATGGTTTCTCGGGCCGGTGACAGTGGGTTAGGAGGTGGAAACTCTCTTGTGGTGACAACCGTAGTGGGAATTGAAGATTTCCCAGAGGAAGTGACAACATTTATTTCCATTGCTGTGTGCGACACTGTCTAGCACTCGTAAGGGTGAATCGATACGATGATGGGTGCCGAAAGATCAGTGGTTGGAGTTTCATGTGGACCAAGAGCTTTCGCTTCAAAGTCTAACATGGTTGTTTCCTCCAGATGTTGGTCGGGCACAATTTCTTGTGACCCGGTTTCTTCAAAAGACCCTTGTTGGTCTAGCTTTCGCCTTAGTGGTGGCGGGGGTGGCTCCAGTGTAACCGGTAATAGGCCTAGAAGCCTTCGTGACCGATGGATCTCGTGATCCTCCACTATGTGAGAATATCAAAGACACTCTAGGGATTTCTATTCGTTCAAAAAACAACACACACTAAAAAAGTCCCTACAAGATAAAACAAGCAAATACTAAACTAATTGAAAGAACAGTTACAACAACCAACACTAGAGAAACTTACCAGTGCAAGTGCAACTCGAACACGGAAGCACCCTCCGGGTATACTCTACAAAGTGTGGCCCGATGTCTGTCCTAGGTACCGTGATATACCCCCGAAGTCACCTGTGTATGTCCCTAAAAAGATAGGCAACTAGGTTGCCAGCGCGTGAACAACCACCAGGCGGGTACAGTCGAAAGTCGGGTAGACCACAATGAGCAGGGTATCGAGCCCAAAACTTGTCAAGGGTATCGAAAGAAAGTGGTCTAGAAGACAATTGAGGACCTCGAACAGATTCGAGACCCACGAAGCTCTATGGAAAATGCAATCGACGAAATCCCAAGACAAGCCCTCTATATGTGTTCTCCACTACGATTGGTCCAACTTTGGAGGGGTTATCTCCGCTAGATTTCCGCACGCGACCTCGTGTTTATCCCTTGTGTTAGAGGGGGGTCCCGAATAACTTTCATGATACTGGACTTTGACACTCCCTAACTTAGACTCCAATGTTTGATTTTAATGGCCTTGAAGAGTTTCCTCTCCAACCTAATTCAAGGCCCTAACCCTAAACTAGTTGGTTGACCCTACAAACATAAAAAGTCTAATGAATTTTAGATTTTAACGTTAATTTTTATGGCTTGTCTTAAGTCAAAGGTTATGAAAGTGAAACTAGTGATGTTTGAAAGACGAAAGCAAAATAAACAGAAAGATGGAAACAAAAACCTTTACTTAACTCAACTCTTAAACAACTTTTCAAATTTAAAATTTTTTCTAAGATCTTTGAACAACAAACTCAAAGCAGGATTTCACTTGACTACGAGCTACTTATGATCTAAGTAAACTGTCAAGAGCTTATGAAAGCAAAGACTTTTCCCTGGTTACTAATGTAAAACAACACTTTTAACCAACAAATAAATAAAAGTTTTTTTTTTTTTTGAATGCTCACAAAGCAAAAAGGAAAAATATCAACAAGTCAAAACCAAGAAAACTTTCTAGCCTAAGTGCAGATCACAAAGAGTCACTTTAAAAATCACACACAAGCAAATTAAAATTGGACTCTCACACTTGTCTAAAAACCTTATAAAAGAAAATTTTGAGAAAAACTTCTAAATGAAAAAAGAAAGCTATTGCTGTGATCAAACCTAAGTTACTGACCGCTATGACAGAGACCCAAAAACCCGAGAGGTATAACTCTTGTCAAAGGAAAGAATGACTGCCTCACCTTCAACAAAAATTCTCGCCACAAGCACACTACTGACTGTTCCATAGCAAGCGTGTGCATGCGAGTTGTGTAAAGTCTGAGTGCGTGTACACGCGTGATGGCCTTATACAAGCCGCGTGTATATCTGAAACTCTGAGACAAATGAAAATCCAAGCAAGCCATCCCAGGCAAAGACTACTGGTACTGAGAACCAGAATCTCCTGAAGATTCAGACACTTACTTTAACAAAAAAAAGAAAACAATTCAAGGAAAAATTCATAGAACAAACCAATCTGAGGTGAAACCTAAGCTATAGACCGCAAACAACAAAGACTAGAAAGATTTCTAGAAAACCCCTGAGAAGGACTAATTCTGATAGGGAAGAGGATGATTGCCTCTTTAAAAGAAATTTTCTGGAATCATACACGCTACTGACACTTCCTCAGCCAACGTGTACACGCGGGCTGTGAGAATGCAGGGCGCGGGTACATGCGTGTAGACCTTATACAGGCCGTGTGTACCTCTGTGGGTCTCAAAAAAAAAAATATAGTCAAGCAAAGAAACATAGATAACTAGTATGGAAGACCATAATCTTTGTTAGCTCAGACTTTTGCTGAAACTTTAAAACAGAAAATGAAACCAGTTCTTAAAAATACCCAAAAAATATTCCTCGGAACCCTAGAGATCTCCCCAGTATGGTCGCCAATTCTTTTGTGAGTGGGAAATCCCTCTACGGACTAGCACTTAGGGTTTAATTATGCATGCAGAAAAGATCTAAAGATTTCTACTTTCTACCGTCGTCCCGGACCTAATCCCCATTATTCTTAAGAAAATACATAGTTAAGAAGATCAAGTGAGCATACCTTATTTCGGGTGTTTGATATCGATCCTTCCTCACGCTTGATCTCTCTTTGACTGCAGCTCTCCTCCCAAGGATGACCTGCATTCACACAAGACAAATAAGAAACTCCACATGCATTTGATATATAGATTAATGGGTTAGAGATTCAATAAACAAGTATGCAATAAACCACGAAAACCTCATATGGTGGGACGAGAAAAGTACTTCTTTATTATTAACTTCAACAACTCAACTTACAATGATGACGCCAGCAACTGCTCCATGAGCCTGGTCCTGGGATCCTCTTCAATTGTCCTCCAAATTCTTTTCTCTATATTTCTCTTTGCACAAGGATGGCTAAAGGGTTGGGACAAAGGGAATGAGCAATCGGGTATAGTTTCTCTACTATGATTCTCCTCTTCCAAATGGGACCCCTAACCCTTCTTTTATAGGCTAGAAGAAGCTAGGTATTTGGTCAAACCCTCGGCCATGCATGGCCGAAAGGTTTAGATAACTCACCCAAAGCTGTGTGTTCCGTCAACAACTTTCCTTTTTTCGTGCTTTTGTAGGTACACGCAGGCTGTTTTGGGTCAGCTAGCGTGTATACGCGTGCAACAATAGAGCAGGGCGCGTGGGCCTTTATAAAAGGTGTTTTTAAGAAGAGTTGTTCATCAGTGTTTTTGCAAATAAGGAATGTGAGATGGCCTAATGCCAGGTAAGCATGTCTGGTGCAAATTAGGGTTATAACAATGGTGTATTGTGGTGTACTGGTGTAACTCTTATACTATTGTTCATTTCTCATTGGATATAATTGAATGGTTTAAGTATAAGTTGAAAAGTTTTTTAAATTGTACTTGATACCGATTCACCCTCCTCTCAGTATCAACAAGATATTCCGTAAATAGTTTTTAGAACACATGAAGGTCATTATGAGTATTTGGTTATGCCATTTGGACTTACTAATGCACCTTCAACATTTCAAAGCTTGATGCACTCTATTTTTAAACCCTTCCTTAGAAAATTTGTGTTCGTATTTTTTGATGACATACTAATCTACAAAAAATCTTGGGAAGAGCATGTACAACATATTGACAATGTATTACAACTATTGGAAGAGAAACAACTTTATGAAAATCCTTCCAAATGTTCCTTTGGGGTTCTAGAAGTGGAATATTTGGGTCATATTGTATCTCATGAAGGTGTTAAAGTGGACCCTAACAAAATTAAAGTTATGAGGTAATGACCAATTCCAAACACCTTGAAGAAACTTAGAGGATTCTTAGGATTGATAGGCTATTACCGCAAGTTTAACAAGAACTATGGTCAAATAACAACACCTCTAAAAATATTATTAAAGAAGAAATCATTTTCTTGGACTCAAGCAACAACCAAATCTTTTGAAAAACTTAAGGAGGTTATGTGTACAACTCATGTCCTTGCCACACCTAACTTCACAAAAAAATTTATTGTGGAGTGTGATGCCTTAGGCCATGGAATTGGTGCAATTTTATTGTAGGAAGGAAGACCTTTGAAAGCAACCAACTTAAAGGAAAAAACTTACTCAAACCCATTTATGAAAAATAAATGTTGGCCATACTAGATGCAGTTAAGAAATGACACCCTTACCTAATAGAAAGACACTTCAAAGTAAAAACATATCATGATAGTTTGAATTACTTCATGGAGCAACAATTATCTTCAAAAGAGAAAAAAAAAATGGGTTACAAAGATGCTAGGTTATGACTTTGAAATTATCTACAAAAATGGAAAACATAATGTTGTGGCGGATGCCCTTTCAAGAAAAGAAGAAGAAACACAAGGTTCACTATGTGTTATTTCTATTCCACAATCTGACTGGGTGGAAGAAGCAAGGATATAATGAAAGAAATACCAAGAGGTATGTAAGATCATTCAACAACTACAGGAGGACCCCAACTCATTAGATATTTTTTATGGAACAATGATTTCTTATGTTATCACGATCACCTATATTTATGCAAGAATTCCCAACTCAAACATAAGGTCCTTCTAGAATTGCACACTTCTCCTATAGGAGGACATTTAGGATTCTTGAAAACTTACCATGGGATCAAGAAGGATTTTTTCTAGGAAGGTATTAAAACTGATGTTTAAAAATTTGTCTCTAAATGTGTGGTCTGCCAACATAATAAGGGAGAGACAATCAAGACATGAGGTCTCCTACAACCACTAGCTATACCAAGTCAATGTTGGGAAGAATTTTTAATGGATTTTATTACAGGTTTACCCAAATTTGAAGGAAAGATTGTCATCATGGTAGTAGTGGATTGAATAACAAAGTATGCCCATATTTTCTCTCTTTTTCATCCTTTTAAAGAAAGAAAAATAGCCACAACATTCATGGGGACAATTCAAAAGCTACATGGATTCCTCAATATTATTGTAAGTGACAAAGATCCAATTTTCACTGGAAATTTTTTCGACAAAATTATTTTCTTGTTTGGGTACTAAATTGGCTCATGACTCATCTTACCATCCTCAATCCAATGGAAAAATTAAAATTGTGAATAAATTTCTAGAAGAATATCTTCGTTGCTTTGCATCTAATAAACAGACACAATGGGTCAAGTGGTTTCCCTTGGCAGAATGGTGGTACAACACAGCTTTCCATGATTCATAAAAAATGTCCCCATTTCTGGCACTTTATGGATATCATCCTCCATCCACCAGATCACCCTTGAAAGGGACTGCAATGGTTGAAGTAGTGAAGGACCACATATGACACAAACAATAGGTTCTTAAACTATTGAAGGACAACTTGGTTATTGGCGCAAAATAGGATGAAACAACAAGAATATCAACATCATAGTGAAAGGGAATTTGAAGTGGGGGATTGGGTATTTATGAGGCTATAACCATATAAAAAAATGTCCATCAAGAAACAAAAGAAGGAAAATAAGTTAGCACCCAAATATTATGGCCCCTACAAGGTTTTGCAAAAGATTGCAAGTATGGATTACAAATTGGAGTTGCCTCTATCTTCACGTGTACATCCAGTCTTCCATGTTTCTTGCTTAAATAAGGTAATAAAAAACAAGATCCCAATCCAAACTATTTAAACATAGATTAATGAAAAAAGGAAAATCATACTAGAACCAGAAAAAATCCTTGAAACAAGGATTAAGAAGTTGAGAGAACCTACCAGTGGAAGAGGCGACATGGGAATATGAGTTCTTCATGCAGAAACACCAGAGGTTATTCAAGTGTTGAGGACAACACTTGTTTGAAGGGGAGGGACATGTTAAGCCCTAGAAAAAGATCCATGTTATGTATAAAACCCCTTATTAATCCCTATATATTGAATTATTACATTTCTAGTGTTATATTTGTATTTAGGTTAGAACCCTTCACTGCACCCTTTCATTATAATTGTACCCTTTGTCTCCTATATATATACCAAGGAGACCTAGTCTTAGAATGATCTTATCTCATCTCATATTATCTTCTGAATTAGATATATTGTAAATCGAGGTTTCCCCCTTGAAGTGGACTGTATTCATTGAATTTTTATCATTTTTAAGGCGTTGGATCATAATAGTCCTCCCCACCAAGATCCAAAACCCACTTTGTGAAATATATGTTCTTAGTGAGTTGATTGTTGATGAGATATATATGATTTATTCATGAGTTATTGACCTAGTCGTGTACTCTGAAAAGTATAGGGTTTTCCCTGTATACCATCCCCAAAATTAAGAGAAGTACTTGGAAAGTTTCCCCTGAAATAAATTACTTGAAAAAAAATACAATTAAATAATGCTATTGATATAAAAATTTAATATATCATTGATAATAATATCACTTTGTAAATAATTAAATACATTGAAATTTGGACCTTGCATTATGGACCAAAAGAATAACAGAACATGGAAGGGAAGTCCTCCACCACTAACTATAATAAACACAGGAGGTGAATTGATAGCCACCCAACCAAGTTTCTAAGTGCAAGAATAATTACATCAAATTTTGTTAACTATGATTTAGATTTTGTTATGGATATTTAAGATTTTTTTTTGAAGTATGAAGTTTCCTATAATTATTAATATGCCCACCATCATTGAGTACATTAAACATAGGAGAGGAGTTGACAACCACCTAGTTATAAGTGTAAGAGTGATTACATTGACTTTGATGATTATAATTTTTACTTTGTTATTCACATTTAATATTTTTTTAAGTATAATTTTCTCATTAATTATTAATAGTATAATATGTGTACATTGGGCGTAGTCTAAACATTCTACGTTTTTTACCTTTTCCGATAACTACCATCGGAATTTGACAACGTGATTGTTGGAAAAATATGCATTTTATAGTGCTCAAATCATGTTTCTGGATGCATAATCGATTCATTGCCCTCAAAAACCCCCTGGACACTCAGAATATGTATGATGAACCACCGGAATTTTCCATTCCAACTATTTTTCTAAATTCCTGACTGATTTTTGAACAAAATCCATCGAAAAAGATGCTCGGAAAGGGGTAAGAACGTAGAACATTTAGACTACATCATGTACATTGTATTTACAATAAATAATGAAATATGTATATTGTATTTAAAATAAATAAATAATAAAAATATAAAATTGTAATGGGTATAATGTTAAAAAGTCATGTGATAGTTTAAGAAGTTAATAAATTGATTACAAAATTGTTATTAAGATTGAAAACATTTTTTTTTATATGGTGAGTATTTCTAGTTAAACATAAAACATTAGGAAAATACTAATTATCCTGTAAAGAAATCAAGAACCCAACGCCATTTATATATGGATATGGATCCTTATCAAAACATCAAACTAGGGTTTTCAGCAAGGTGCCCACATCATTCATATTTTCTTCTTCTGAATGGGGATGTCATGATTTAGCAAGATTGCTTAGGGGTTGGAACTCATGGCCTTTTCCTTGTGGATATAGATTATTAATTAAAACACCAAATTGGGGTATTTTACAAGATACCACCATCATTAATCTTTAATTCATGTGTATGGTGATGTCATGATCTAACATCACTTATTCGGGGTTGGAAGTTAAGACCTTTACCTACATACGTGGATCCTTAACCAAAACAGTGAATGGGGGAATTTTATAGGGTATTTGTGTCATTGACACTAGATAGGGGTATTTGATAAGGTACCTATGTCATTAATTGTATATGCATGTGTTGGAGATGTCATGTTCTAAAAATATTTCTTCGGGGTTAGAACTCAAGACCTTTTACCTTTGGATACATATCCTTAACCAAATGTTTGGTAAGGTATTGATGTCATTGATCTCTTAATTCTTGTGTATGGATATGTCATAATCTAGCAAGACTATGTTGAAGTTGGAAGTATGCACGATTTCTCTATGCATATGGATCCTTAACCAAAACTCCAAACCGGGTTGTTTGGCAAGGCACCTACATTATTGATCATTATTTTTGTATATGGAAATGTTAAGATCTAATAAGACTTGTTAGGGGTTGGAACTCAATGCCTTTTACCTATGAATATGGAACCTTGACCAAAATGCCAAACCTGGGTGTTTGGAAAGGTACCCACGTCATTAATCTTTTTTATGCATATGTATGGATATTTCATGATCTAGGAAGATTGCTTGGGGGTTGGAAATAAAGACATTTTACCTATGAATATGAGGAGTCAATATGCAACAACAAGGATCGTACTCAAGCCAAGTGGTCGATCATCCTTTTCCATGGCGATCAATCTCCATCCACATACAATTGGTTATATATCAATTATGATAGGTTCACACCACTGATGCATTGCTCAATATTGGGAGGATTTTTTACCTCGAAAATTGAGAGAACTAAGATCAAGGAATTCAAACAAAAACGTAGAGGATGCTTGCTATGGTACCTTTCTAGAGGTTCTTGAAAAACTCTACTAGAATGGGATCATAAATGACCAGATCCATATGAATGGGAAGATAAGGCAAAAGTGTTTGTAGGGGTTCCCTTCTCATTGTACAAGGAAATCCTCCCCAACACTCAAGCAATGAGCATAGATGCACTATTTCCATTACAACTTTTCTAAATTGGATAGAAATTTGCAAGTGTGGATTTGCACATATTAGTGCTATATCAAACCAAGTATACTTTCTATCAAGCATAATATTGATAAACAAAGACTCGTTTCTTCTTTTCCAAACAAAGAACTGTTGGATTACCGAGAGGGGGGGTGAATCAATAATAGAGCAATTTAATCCTTTTTAACCATATAATCCAAGTGTTTTATCAATGAATCATTATCATCCAATAACTGTAGATTAAATAAGCAATGAACAAATGAACAAACATACACATACACAGTACACCAGTGTTTTATGTGGAAACCCAAATCGAGAGAAAACCACAAAATGCTTTTTCTTATATGTCTTGAAGAATTACATTCATTGGAAGCACCAACTTACTTTGTTTTCCAACTGCAACTGGAAGGAGGCTCCAACCCCCTAGTTTCTCAGGATACAACCTGAGGGAATCTCCAACTCCCCAATTCTTTGGCTACAACCAGAAGGAGGCTACAACCCCCTATGTTCTCCGGCTACAACCACATGTCCTTGCCCTGTCCTGCCACCTTGAAGTAGAAGTAGAAATATGGAACCACTGTCAACCTGTCATTGTGATATATACCACTGTAAACCTGTACCAATAAATCTGAACCATGCATCAACCTGTAATCAACCTGTACCATAAATAAGATCATCAACCATGCACCAACCTGTACCAAATAACCTGTAATCAACCTGTACCATAAACAAGTGCATCGAACCATGTACCAAGTATGTACCAATCATGTGTCAACTAATCATCAACTATGACTCATCACTATGTACCAACATCATCAACTATACACCTCATGTATGTGCCAACTCATCAACTACTTGCCTCAACCATGTACTCAACATGTACCTCAACCAAAAGCCCTCATCAATTTCATCATCCAAATCTGATTTGCAGCTCTATAATAGACTTGGTGTATATGATCACATTCCTACAAACCTTCCTTAACTTCAACAACAAGAGACTAGCAGTTTCATCAAACTTTTCTTTAGTCTCACATGCCTAGTTTTGGATTACTCAACAACCCTAACTTGAAGTAATCATAAATTTGTACCTGTAATGTATAAAAATCTGAAACTGATACACAATTTTCTTCAGTGTTTTTTATGCAATTCCTCCAGGTGTCACTACTTGTAACCTCTCAAAAAATGAGTTATAGAAAAAATGGCATACCTTGCTGAATTCTAGCTTATTCTAGAGAGCGACCTTGTAGAGCGTTCCCCGCATGAAATATTTGTTGAAATGATATGAAACTGTTATAAAGAATACTAAAGACTGTACCCTAACCAACACATTTTTTTTCATTAATTTTGGATCTTTTATGAAGAAGTTATGACGTTTTTACCCGAAACACCTGTTTTTGACTAGTTTCAGGACTAGCCACAAACCCTATTTTCCACGGATTGTAACTCCAAAAATACAATGACCCACAAGCCAAATTTTTTACCACAAATACTTGGACATGTTTTCTCAATGGTATATAAATTTCATGGTCTGAATCATTATAGAAATTTTTTTATAGCAAAAATGGTGAGATGACCTGCAAATAACATACCTCAGAAAGCACCATCAAAAGAATTTATCCTTCCTTGCATTTCGGTCTTATTTTCTTCACCTTCCCTCATAATTTTGGCTTAGATATCCTTGGTTACCTCAAACACCTATATATATATTCAATATTCTCAAGTGTGATTAAAATGAGAGAGCCTTGCCTCTTATTTATACTCTCAAAGTAGCTTCCTTAAAAACATTTTCTAGGTCACTTGGCCTCATTTTCCTTATTTCAGGGTTAACCCACTTCTAATTTATCCATTAAATTTATTATTGAAATAATTTATTTTGTATTCACTTTGAATTATAATACACTCATTACTTCACTTTATTATTTACCTTTTAAAATCTCTTAAACCACTTTGACTACTTTGACCTTTTGGGGCTTCTAGATGACATATGAGGGTCCTCCAACTTCGTAAGGCCATAACTCTCAAACCTTGAGAAGTTATGTGACGTTCCACATACCACCATAAATAGAATGACATGTAATATCCATATAGAATAGTATTATCTGAAAATATATCATAACTCATACTGTTATCCATCAAACAAACTTGGGTCCATTACCCAAACCTAGGGTCTCCAACTTCTCATGGCCATAACTCTCTAACCGTGAGGAGTTATGTGACGTTCCACATACCATCGAAAATGGAATGAAAAGAACTATCCATCTAGGATAGTTTACCTGACAAAGTCATTGTCCTTCATCTCATTATTCCATAATTAAGCATGGGTTCTCTTACTCCGCAAAGCGTCTTCCCGTGAGGGATTTCACCATAAGGGGACCACGTTGGAGTTCATCCATATTTACTTCTTATCAACCATGACAAGAAAATAATGATTCATCTTTACATTAAACAATATTGGGTCCATTACCCAAACCTTTGTGTTGTGGGGATTTCTTCAAGGGTTGACATCAATGACAACCAACCTTAATCAACAATCTCCCCCTTTGGCATTGATGGAAACACTTTGATGCAATACTGAAATCATATCACTCATGCTCCCCCTGGAACCATGCCTCTATCCTCTGCATCTGATAAATCTCTCCCCCTTTGTCATCAATGGCAAATGTATCTTTCCATCCCGGGCTTCTCCCCCTGACTGAACTGTCCTCTTATGGTGCTTCCTCATGTACATATAAGACATATAAGATAATCAATCAAAAAACATTCATTTTGGAGTAGAAATAACTCCAAGTCTTTTGTGAAGATATTCAAAGGCTTCTCATGGAAGTGGTTTTGTAAAGATGTCTGCCACTTGTTCTTTTGTGCCCACATACTCAACTCTGATGTTCTTTTCTGCAACCTTTTTTCGTAGAAAATGATACTTGATTGGAATGTGCTTCGTCTTCGAGTGCATCACCAGGTTTTTTGAGATACTGATGGCACTTGTATTATCACAATATATTGGAATGGGCTCATCATACTCAACTTGTATATCTTTCAAAGTTTGTTTCATCCAAAGAACCTGTGTACAACATGTTGCTGCTGCAATATACTCTGCCTCGACTGTAGATAGAGATAATGATGATTGTTTCTTTCTTAGCCATGATACCAAACACTCACCTAAGTATAATGCTGCTCCACTGGTGCTTCGTTGGTCATCAATACAACCTACCCAATTTGCATTTGTGTAGGAAATAAGTGATAGATCTTTTCCTTTTGGATACCATAATCCAAACTCTTCTGTTCCTTTGAGATATATGAAAATCCTCTTTACTGCTAATACATGTGATTCCTTTGGTGCTTCTTGAAATCGTGTCACCTGTCCAATTGCTTGCATTACATCTGGTCTGGATGCTGTCGCATATAGTAGGATGCCAATCATTGACCTATATTGCCTCTGATCTGTAGACTTCGAATCATCATCTTTGCTCAACTTACAATTGGTTTGCATGGGAGTGATAACTGGTTTGCAATCTTCCATTCCAAACCTTTTTAGCATTTCTCTGATATACTTGGTTTGAGAAATAAAAATTCCTTGGTTTCTTTGACGTATCTGAAGTCCCAAAAAGAAGGATAGTTCTCCAAGTAACAACATTTCAAATTCATTCTGCATGTCTTTTGCAAATTTCTGGCTTAACCTGTCATCATCACTACCAAAAATAATATCATCAACATAAACTTCAATTAATAAAATATTACCTTGACTTACCTTGATGTAGAGGTTGATGTCTGCACTTCCTTTTCTGAACCCTGCATGCTGTAGATACTTATCAAGTCTAGAGTACCATGCTCTAGGATCCCGTTTTAGACGATACAAGGCCTTCCTTAATTTACATATATAGTTTGTGTGTTAGAATATAGAAGATGGTGTGCTCATTTTACCATTGACGATACCTTCGTCACCCAACCATAGGCCGAAGCCTCCCTCCGAGCACCTTAACCTTGACTGAGAATTCCTCTGGAAGCAAACCCTAGGCTAGATAGCCAAACAAAGAGTAGCACATCAATCCCCAAGGATAGCGCATCACAAAAAGCTGATTAGATAGTACAAACCCTAGCCAAGAGATATTCAAGCCAATACTGAGAACTAGTTGCTGCTGCAGCTGCAGCTGCAACCCTCCTCCAAACCTGTGCACCAGACTACAACTACAGTGCACACCAACTGGGAAACTGCAATTCTGAGATGCTACAAATGAGAACTGGCGCCCTATATTTATAGTAATCCTGCCAGTTTTGCTGGGGCCGACTTCTCCTTCTAGGTATGTGTCTGTTTAGTATATTATTATTATTTCTGGCCAACTTCTTCTCTTGGAGGCTAATAGCCTAATATAAATTATCTTCTTGAGCCGACAAGGCTTCTAGGGTTATTAGCCAACTCATTAGGTTTTCTCTTGCTTCCCATAGTCTTCTATTCTTGTTAGGTTCACACGTGGGGGTAAATACCTCCCGCAGCTACCATAATGTTAACACTCCCTCCTAACTAGAGAGGTATTTACAGGTAATGGACTTGAGCACAAAATATACCATTTACCCGGTAGCATCAATATAGTCATCTAGACTATTTCATGACTAGATCATGAGCATCACCATCATCATCAACTGCATCATCTCTCGAAACCATAC
>ML776754.1:1351774-1364044 GCA_009831015.1 Picea engelmannii | reverse complement strand
GAGATCTTAGTATCTTTTGAACAATTACAGATTCTTCAATTTCTTCTCCCAATCCTATGATTTCATTCACTGTTTCATCGACTCGTAAGAAGTAGGCTGCGATATCTTCATCTTCCTTCATTTTTAGTTGTTCGAACTGACCTCTATAAGTTTGAAGCTTTGCTTCTTTGACTTTTGTATCTCCTTCATAAATATTTTGAAGCTTGTTCCAAATCTCTTTAGCTGATTTATAGTGTGCAACTTTGATGAATACCATATCACTGAGATCATTCAAAAGTGCATTTGTGGCTTTGGAATTATTCTCACTGAGTTTTACTGCTTTGTCGTTTGTTGGTGGAACTGTTGGTGCTGTGTATCGATCTACAATTTATTGCCAAACTTGAAATCCCTGTGCCTGTATATATGTCCTCATACTTATGCTCCAAAAAGCATACTTCTGTCCATCAAATTATGGTATTCCATTTTTATATGAGTTGGTACTCTCCATGATCTACCTTTTAGTGGTTAAACTGATTTCTGAAGGAACCTGCTCTGATACCAATTGTTGGATTACTGAGAGGGGGGGTGAATCAGTAATAGAGCAATTTAATCATGTTTAACCATATAATCCAAGTGTTATATCAATGAATCATTATCATCCAATAACTGCAGAATAAATAAGCAATGAACAAATGAACAAACATACACATACACAGTACACCAGTGTTTTATGTGGAAACCCAAATCAGGAGAAAACCACAAAATGCTTTTTCTTATATGTCTTGAAGAAATACATTCATTGGAAGCACCAAATTCCTTTGTTTTCCAGCTGCAACTGGAAGGAGGCTCCAACCCCCTAGTTTCTCAGGCTACAACCTGAAGGAAGCTCCAACTCCCCAATTCTCTGGCTACAACCAGAAGGAGGCTACAACCCCCTATGTTCTCCGGCTACAACCGAAAGGTGGCTACAACCACCTGTCCTTGCCCCGTCCTGCCACCTTGAAGTAGAAGTAGAATGATGGAACCACTGTCAACTTGTCACTTTGATATATACCACTGTAAACCTATACCAATAAATCTAAACCATGCGTCAACCTGTACCTCAACCTGTAATCAACTTGTACCATAAACAAGTGCATCAACTATGCACCAACTTGTACCAAATAACCTGTAATCAACTTGTACCATAAACAAGTACATCCAAACATGTACCAATCATGTGTCAACTACTCATCAACTATGACTCATCAATATGTACTAACATCATCAACTATACACCTCATGTATGTGCCAACTCATCAACTACTTGTCTCAACCATGTACTTAACATGTACCTCAACCAAAAGCCCTCATCAATTTCATCATCCAAATCTGATTTGTAGCTCTGTAATAGACCTGGTGTATATGATCACATTCCTGCAAACCTTCCTTAACTTTAACAACATGAGACTAGAATTTTCATCAAACTTTTCTTTAGTCTCACATGCCTAGTTTTGGATTAGTCAACAACCCTAACTTGAAGTAATCATAACTTTGTACCTGTAATGTATAAAGATCTGAAACTGATACAAAATATTCTTCAGTTTGTTTTATACAATTCCTCCAGGTTTCACTACTTAGAACCTCTCATAAAATGATTTATAGAAAAAATGGCATACCTTGCTGAATTCTGGCTTATTCTAGAGAGCGACCTTGTAGAGCGTGCCCCGCACGTAATATTTGTTGAATTGATATGAAAATGTTACACAGTATAATACAGACTGTACCCTAATCAACACATTTTGTTTCATTGAATTTGTATATGTTATGAAGAAGTTATGACGTTTTTACCCGAAACACCTGTTTTTGACTAGTTTCAGGAGTAGCCACAAACCCTATTTGCCACGGAGTGTAACTCCAAAAATACATTGACCCACAAGCTGAATTTTTTACCACAGATAATTGGATATGTTTTATCAATGGAATAGAAATTTCATGGTCTAAATCATTATAGAAAAAACGTTATAGCAAAAATGGTGAGATGACCTGTAAATAACATACCTTAGAAAGCACCATCAAAAGAATTTATCCTTCCTTGCATTTTGGCCTTCTTTTCTTCACCTTGCCTCAGAATTTTGGTTTAGATATACTTGGTTACCTCAGACACCTATATATATTCAATATTCTCAAGTTTCATTGAAATTAGAGAGCCTTGTCTCTTATTTATACTCTCCAAGTAGCTTCCTTAAAAATATCTTCTAGGTCACTTGGCCCCACTTTCCTTATTTTAGGGTTAACCCACTTCTAATTTCTCCATTAAATTTATTATTGAAATAATTTATTTTGTATTCACTTTGAATTATAATACACTCATTACTTTACTTTATTATTTACCTTTTAAAATCTCTTAAACCGCTTTGACTACTTTGACCTTTTGGGGCTTCTAGATGACATATGAGGGTCCTCCAACTTCGTAAGGCCATAACTCTCAAACCGTGAAGAGTTATGTGAAGTTCCACATATCACCAGAAATGGAATGACATGTAATATACATATATAATAGTATTATCTAAAAATATATCATAACTCATACCATTATCCATCAAACAAACTTGGGTCCATTACCCAAACCCGGGGTCTTCAACTTCTCATGGCCATAACTCTCTAACCGTGAGGAGTTATGTGACGTTCCACATACCACCAGAAATGGAATGACAAGAACTATCCATATAGGATATTTTACCTAACAAATTCATTGTCCTTCATCTCATTATTCCACAATTAAGCATGGGTTCTCTTACTCCACAAAGCGTCTTCCAGTGAGGGCTTTCACCATAAGGGGACCACTTTGGAGTTCATCCATATTTACTTCTTATCAACCATGACAAGACAATAATGAGTCACCTTTACATCAAAAAATCTTGGGTCCATTACCCAAACCTTTGTTCCATGGGGATTTCTTCAAGGGTTGACATCAATGACAACCAACCTTAATCAACAAGAACAAGACTTCTATTTTAGCAACCTATGAAATTGATCCAAAATCAATAGCCCAAGGAAGATAGACTTCGAAGTAAAATGGGAGGGAAGGATTTGACTACAATGTTTATACACCTAATCCCAATCTCACTGAGCATACTCATGTAACCAAAGATAGTTTTATTATTTCTTTTCGTCCCTATATTGAGCACTTTTGTTGAGGAATATTCAAGTGTTGTAGCTTATGGTCCTAGGCAACTACACCTGATACTAAAGACTAGGGATATATTTCCTTCTGGGTTTGATAAAGGACTTCCATATTGCTTGAAGTTGGAAGCACCCTTGGGTTTCCTTGGGGATTGATTCCTTAAGAAAAAGTAAAATGGTGTCTCATACCTAAAAATCAAAACTCCCCACTCTTAGTCATTTATATCGAACTCGAAAAAAATCTCTATTTTTTGTTATTTATATTGGAATTGGCACAATCAGAGTTTTGACCCATATAATGTTTTTTAGGTTTTTTAAAAGGTTCCAGGTCAATTTGAACTGGCAAAAAACCTTGGGCACAATGCCATTGTAAATAGAACTATGAAATTGATGGAGCTAGAATGTGTTGCGTTTTGAGTGCCCCTTATCCTACACTAAGTAAATACTCTACCTTTTATTGTGGTAACAAAAAGTGAACAATATACAAAATTGTCTCCACGAGATTTTAATCTCTTCTAGGATTTCATACAAAATGATGTAATTAGTGCACCAAAAGTTTTATTATCCATGCATAGGCTTCAAGATAATAAGAACACATTTCTACATAATCTACAAATAAATGTTACAGTAATAGATCACCAAAACCAAAACAAAATGTACTTCTATTAAAGGATTTTAAGGCATTTAATGACTTGAAATGCATAAATTTGAACTAGTGAACCTACTAAGAGAGAATGTAATAAATATATTTACAATGGTCAATATTCTATGTATAATTCATGGAAATCACGATGTTGGTCCACCATAACCATGTTAAGTGAAGGTAATTGACAAAAATGGTCATTAAGCTACAAATACTAGAATGATATTATTGAGTAGAGGTGCCTTCCTCCACCCAAACCTCCATTTCTCCATATTCCTTCTTTGTGTTATTATTTGGGGGAGTGTAGACCATGTGTGCCTTGGCCAAGGACAACACATTGTGAATAAGTTCTAGATGTATGGATTTAGAGGTCTTTACTCGCATTGTAACATTACAGGGAAAACACCACCTAACATAAGTTTTTGTTGAGGTTTTAGCATTACGAGTTTGGACAAAATGATCAAAAGAACCTTCACCACTAATAATGAAGGTTTTAGTAGAGAATTCAACTGATGTTCATTGCAACTAGAAATCTTGGGTGGTTAAAGGTTCCAATGGAAGTTTTTTTTATCTATTTCAGTAAAAAAGGTGCATTGCTACACCCATAATCAATACACAACAATGCATGTTATATATTTAGAAAGAATTGATGCATATTATATATATTGAAAACACCAATGAATATTGTATATGTAAAATTACTAATGCATATAACGTGTGTGAAAGCACCGACACATATGTCATAGTACACACCATAAAGTCTTGTACCGGTAACATTAACAATCACTACAAGGTCAACACCTTTTTGCAGAGGTTTTTATGAAACCTCCCTAAAAAATCTATCGCTTCTTTGTTTATAGAGGAGGTTGTTAGTGGAGGCGGGTGGCCAAAGGTTTTTTTACTGGTGCACCTTTAAGGTACATACACATTGTTGTGCACGTAAACACTAACACACCAATGCTTAAATGTTCAAAAGCATTGTCATACATTATAATAAAAATAACAAGCATCGATCAAAGCACATTGGTGTCGTTGAACAACACACCCATGTGTGTATCACTATGTTAGGGTAAATAAAAAAATACCAAACCAATTTTCATTTTTACACTTCATCCCGTGCTTCCAAAATCTCAAGCATGCACCGATGCTTACCCTCCTTCCAAATACACCATGTTTTTCAGTGCTCTACAATGAGTTGGATAGATCCATTTGTAGATTCCACACATTTCCAAATTTTGGAAATTACCACGAATTTTCATTTCCATTGAACGATGGAACCATGCCTCCTCGGGACATAAGAGTCTGCGTAAATTGTTTATACCTTCCTATTTTCATTTTCATCCAATTAAAATTAGAATTTAGCTTGAAATTTGACATTTTTTTCATTTTCTTTCCAATTTTGTGTGATGCACTTGAACGCTTCAGATCGCCTTGAAGTAGTGCGCCCTATGCTAAATTCACAGTAAGCACTGCGTCTGGTGCATTTAATATAAACATACACACTGATGCTATTCAATGAAGAGCATCGTGATAAATTTTAAAAACAAAGCGATGCGTCCTTTTGGACGCCCCACAATCGACATGTCCTTTGTTTCTCCCTGCACCGGTACATTCCATTTAATTAAGCACACCACTAACTTTACGATCTATAAAATTTAACATAGCAGTGCAACCATTTTAACCAAATGCATCGGTGTTGTTAACAAAACCTCACCATGAGAGATATTGACCATCCTGGCATAGTAGGGCATCTCATTGGACACCCCGTGACTGGTGCTCTATGCTTCACAATCCACCACTAAACAAAATGTCAATGCTCCAATATCACAATAAAATCAATGTGTTAATAGTAACATATCACACCGCTTAAGTTGCAATAAAATAATTTAACCTAGCGGTGCCCATAGGTCCAACAAACACACCGATTCTGTAAAGAGTACAACACTGACACAAATATTTCATAATCTATCAAGCCCTGAGGGTTAGCTCAATTGGCTTAGAGCCGTATGTGAGTTTATCATGCTTGTTTTTGGTCATGAGTTCAAATCTCTTGATTCCCCCGGGGTGAGGCCTCGTAATCAGGGCCGACGACTTACCCTGCTTACCATCCATGGAACATGGGGAAGTATTCAGAGGGGTTTTCACGAGTACATTTCCTTGGAAAATTTTTTCGTAATATATTAGCGCGGTGCATCTTATTTAATGCTCCACTAAAATACGTGGCGGTGTGACAATAAGCATGGAGCAACGATGCATAAACACTAATAATATGCACCACGACAGGTTTTGAAAAATAAGCATAGCGATGTGCCTTTTGCGGGGCCCTGTATCTAGTGCGTTATGAAAGACAATGCACCGTAAAACAACATGTCAGTGCTTTGGTAGAGATAGCACTCCAATGCTTTCAGTTTAACATAGAATATCGGTAATTTTACATGCCATAAATTTTAGTGTAGCGATGCATCTTTGTTACCGAAATGAACCAGTGCGGTTAAAAGAATCGTGTTGAGAAAATATTAAATGATTTGGCATGTTGGGGTGTTTCATTGGACACCCTATTACTGGTGCTCTACGTGAAGTTTTCATACTGAACCTAGCTAGTAGAGAATGAATACACAAATCTTGTGAGAGAGAAGATAAGAGAGTAGAATGAAAGAATCGCATTAACTGAATGAGTAATGGTAAAAATACACATGATATACTCTACATGCGTAAACCAATTCACCATAGTAGTGATCTAGAAAGATCTAGACACTCACTGATAGTCACAGGGGTGAACTACCACCTAGTCCTAGTTAATTGGTCGTGCGGTCATCTGTTAACTGACTAATCACTAGTGGAGTGAAGAGAGAATCATGCATGCACATGTGTGGTGCCTTCTTGGTGATGATCCCAAGGTAAGTGCACACTCATGGTTATGATACCAAGGTATGCATGAAACACTTGGTGATAATATTGAGGCTTCAATGCAAGACTCCACTCTACTAGTCTAACTGAGGTGTAACTGACTCAAGGTTGAAGAGGATGTGGTACCCTCATCTAGGGGAGAATATTCTCATCTAGGGGAGAATATATCTAACTAGGGGTGCTCTCAACATAGACTAGTTAGCCTAGGAAAATAAATACTAGGTGAGTGTGTAATATCTCCAACACCCCCCCTAAACACTACTAGGTTGTACATGATGAATGGGTTTTGACAACCAAGGCCATGTTAGGTACCCATTGTACAATGCATCTAAGAATGAAACACTGAAAATAGAGGAACGAAGGAAAACCTCATGGGAAACCCCCCCCTCAGAATACAATGCATAAAAAAAGAAGACGAAGGAAGAAAGGAAATTGCTAAGCAACCGTGTCCTTCACCCCAAGATGATCACGTAGAAGGTGGAACTTCTGCTCAGTAAGTTTCTTGGTGAAGATGTCTATAGTCTGTTTGGCATATGGACAATACCGCAAATCGATGATCTTGTCATGTACCAACACTCTAATGTAATGCAAATGGATCTCGATGTGTTTAGTCCATTATCCCTGCACTAGGTCTTTGCAAAAATTGAGAGTACTCTGAGTGTCACACCAAATGACAGTCGAAAGATGAAACTAGATGCCAATCTTGGTAAGGAAGTTCTAAAGCCAAAGTTCCTGAATAGTGACGTTGACCGCTCCTCTGTAATCAACCTTTGCAAATGATAGAGAAAAAGCTGACTGCTTTTTGCTCGACCAACATATGGTATTAGAACCCAAAATAATCATGTACCTAGATGTGGAATTGTGATTTGTGCTATTGCTAGACCAATCGGAATTAGCGAAGCCGATGAGATTCAATGCAAAACCTGCTGCATAGTTGATCCCATAATCTATGGTGCCCTGAACATATCTTATGATGCGCTTGGAAACCTTCCAGTGTAGCTCATGTGATTCCTTCATGTACCTAGAAACTTCCCCTACTGCATATGAGAGATTCGACCAGGTGTGGGTAAGATAGAGAAGGCTCCCCACAAGTGTTTGATACAAGGTGTTGTCCACCACTAGTGTATCCATGCCATCCTAAATATGTACCCTAGACAGAAAGGGTGTGGTTGTTGACATGCAGTCGGTCATGTGGAATATAACCAAGAGATACCAGACACACTTAGTATGAGATATATTGATGCCTGAAACATCCCAAATGATCTTGAGACCAAGGAAATAGTGCAATGGACCCATGCCCAACATAGAGAACCCATCGTGCAAAATGTATTTGACCACAATAATGGTTGAGGCTGAACTTCCTGTGATCAGAAGGTCATCAACATAGAGAACTAAGATCAGTAAGGAGTCTAAGTTCCTCAACATGTAGACATTTGGATATGATTTACATCTAAAAAAGTGTTGAGAGAGAAAGTAGGCATCCATCTTCACATACCATGCTCTAGGTTCTTGTTTGAGGCCATAAAGGGACTTCTTCAGTCGACATACTAAGGATGAGTTCTGAATGAACCCCTATGGATGCTCCAAGTAAATATCCTCTGAGAGATCCCCCTAAAGAAAAATATTCTTCACATCCATCTAGCGAACTTCCCACCCCATGGTTGTTGTAATGGAAAGGGCCGATCGGATAGAGTCCATCTTTGCCACGGGAGAAAAGGTCTCATCATAGTCTTTACCATGGATCTGCTAAAAACCTTTGGTAAACAATATTTCCTTATACCTTCTCACTTGTCCATCTGCTGCCTTCTTGGTCTTGTAGATCCATCTGCATCTAAAAATATTCTTGTTTGAAGGAATCAAAACCGGATCCCAAGTCCGGTTCTCGAGTAGAGAGTTGTAATCCTATTGCATATCGGCTTCCAAGAAGGGATTCCATGTAGCCTCTACATATTGCTATGGGTCTGAAGCTAGAACCATATAACAATGGATGGGAATCACTAGTTCATTAGATGTGAGTGCATGAGGAGGATCCTCAAATTAAGACCTCACCCTCCTCTGATATGTTGTATCCCCCATAAGGTATCCTACTACCTATAGGGTGGTCTGTGCCCACTTGGTTATCTATGGTGTCTCAACATCTGCATGGTGATCATCGACATTCTCATCATATTTTGAATAAAATTCATAACTTAGATCTGAACCATGATATGAGTGAGTGGACTCATCATCATTGATGTCTGGTGCAGGCAGTGGTATAGAGATATCTACATGTGGCTCCAATGGTGCATGCAAGGGAGTTTCCTAAAATTGAACATTGTGCTCAATGATGAGCCTATTGGTAGAGGGATCAAGTAACATGTATCCCTTCACATCATCTGGATATCCCATGAATATGCAAGCGATACTTTGCAGATATAATGATTTCCTCTTTTTAGAGGGTACACATGCCCATGCACATGATCCAAATAATTAGAAGTGGGTGTCTTCTGGTTTTCTTCCACTCCATTCCTCAAAGGGAGTATGGTCCTTGAAAAATCTATGAGGAGATATCTTCTAAATGTGGTTCTCATAGTTAAGTGCCTCAACCTAAAGCTTGGGAGGTAGATATATTACATGCAAGTGGCCATCTCCTTGAAGTATATGTTCTTCCTCTCAGCTACTCCGTTCTACTACAGAGTGTAAGGTACTATGTGATACAACTATATACCTACCTCTGAAAAAATATGATGGACATATATCTTCACGTATTCCCCCCATATCATGTGCAAAGGATTTTGATCTTTCTCCTAGACCGAGTCTTTGCATGAGCTTTGAAGTCTTTGAGATGCTAAAAAATCTTAGACTTCTGCCTAAGAAAATACACCCAAGTGTATAGTAAGAAATCATCAATAGATTTAAGCATGTACCTTGCTATGCTGATGGACGAATGAAGAAAGGGTCCCATTAGATCACTGTGGATGGGCTGCAAAGGAGAGGAGGCCCTCTAGGCCTTACCTTTCTCAAACTTCTCCTGGGGATGTTTTCCAAGAACACATCCTTGAACAAATCCTTTGGGAAAATGTATGTTGGGTAAGTCGATGACCATTTCCTATTTACATAGTTGTTGCATGTATTTGAAGTTTAGATGGTTGAATATCTTGTGCCATAATATACTAGTATCATCAACATGCGTCGACAGTAAAGAAAAATAAGATTTAGGAATGAAATTAATGAAAGTATACAAATGAGATTGGTGATTTACCTCACCAAAAATAATCGTGGAGTTATCATGCATATCAAATATGGTTATAGAATCAGGTGTGAATTCCACCCTTATTCCTATGCCTGAATGCATTATCTGATAAACATAGAGTATATTCATGAAGATTTTTGGAACATGCAAGACATTCTCCAAAATTCCAAGTGGGAGTTCTACTTTCCCTTGGCCAATGACATCAACTGGGGTATCATCTCCCATGAGGATGAGAGGACCTGTGCATGCATAAATAGAAGATAAAACATTATATATTGCTACCATAAGGTAGAATGCGCTTGAATATAAGATCCATGCATTAGGAGAAGAGTTAATGGAAATCAGTGCATGAGAGTTACCTTGTTTGGCTTGATCTTCCGAATTCTTCTTGGTGGCCTTAAGAATGTGATCCTCGAGATTGTTTTTCTAAAGTATCTATACCATCGGATCAATTTGCTTCTTCATGCATGTGGACTCGGGAGATAACCACAATTGCAGTAATCACATTTGGTCTTCCCTTTCTTTCCTTTTTCACCTATGGATCTTGATGAATCATCGAAGGGTTTGGATTACCCTTCCTTCTTTGGCTCTTCTTGCGCCTTTCCCTTGCATTTTTTCTTGGTATTTGAATTGCATGAAATGCTGCTCTCATGCACAACAAGTGCATGCACATTGGATCCCTTGATTATCCCCATCTTGATGAGCTTGTCTTTCTCATGTGTGAGGGATTCATTAAACTGATCTAATGTCGACATTTTCCAGGTAGATCCTGAAGTGAATATGCTTGTATGGAAAAATGAGATGAAAACAACATAATCCAGATTAAGTTTTTCCAAATTAGAAATGATAAACTAGGTTTCTTGAGTTTATTTGGCAACACGACATCCCTTTAGATGAAGGATGAGGGACTTGAACTTCATAAAGAAGTCCTAGATGCTATCAAAATTCCTTGGATCTAAGGAATTTAGCTCGACCTCGAGGATATGGCCTCTCATTTCATCCCATTTTCCAAAGAGATCCTTCAACTTTGTCTAAATATCATTTGGTCCGGTACAAGCTTCAATGTAAAACATAATCTCGGGGGACATAAACACATAGAGAAGGTCGTAGGCCTCATCCATGTGGTTGAGATACCTGTTCTTCTCAATAACATAAGTTGGCTCAATCTCTGCTGCCATAGTAATTCGGTAGAAGTCTCTACATCTTAGCTGATGAAAAATTCTCAACTTCCACTCGAAGTAGCTATGAGGCGTGAGAAGTATTGCCGGTGAGTAATCCATCTTATATGACCACATATTCCTACTGTACTTGCAAATAGAAATGCTCGTGCGCCGTAACACCCTGTTTCCCCCAATCTGTAAAAATAACTATACTGGCCAATTATTGTGGCAAACTCAGAAATGTGAATGTGTGATGTGAATGGACCTTGTGAAAAAGGTCGGTGAATGTGAATTATATATAATATATATATTGCAGGACTGCTGAGAGGGGGGATGTGCTGAAAAAAAAGAGACCACGATGGCTGAAGAAAGGCGGTGGAAGGCACTTGGGATGGTGGCGTTAACTTCCACCGAGACCAATACCGTATTTGGATTTCACTAGCCCGGATAACCAAGAGTGGCTCGCTGGCCCAAATTAAATGACTCGCCAGTATTGGTAGGTAAAGGGCTCCTCATGAGTAATGAGGGATGGGGGGTGAACCGCCCATCCATAGAGTCCTTAGACTTGACCACTGCGAGGAAGATCGTGCCACACACAACCTCGCCGAAAGGAGAGAAAGGCAGGAGGAGTGTGTGATCATGGGCAGATGCGAGGGGAAGAGGAGGACTCTGGAAAAATACAGAGTGAGTGATAGTAGAGAAGAAGGAGAGTAACGTTCGTTATCGGTCAAGGGAAAACAGAGACGTAGTCTCGCAACATTGTGGTCTCAGCTTGGGGGTGGCTAGTGGTAAATCCGTTGGGAGTCGCTGAGCCTACGATTGGGTGGAAATGAGCACCCCTCTCAGCAGTTGCAATCACATATGGTGTTATTTCTGATAAGTGTTTTACATCTTGCATCTTGAAATGTATATCCTGGCATTTATGATCATCTTGCATCAGGAAACTTATATGCTGACATGTATGCTCATAGTCTATGTAGTTTATGAATGGTTTAAGTATAAGACTATCTGTGTGGTGTTTTGATCAGAAATGGTGGTTGCATGCTTTTGTTGAAAAGACCACGTATGGCTTATGTTTATAGATAGATTTGTATATATATATATATATATATATATATATATATATATATATACATATATGTATGTATATATATATATATACATATATGTATGTATATATATAT
>ML776754.1:1279804-1345232 GCA_009831015.1 Picea engelmannii | reverse complement strand
TTTAAGGGGGAGGGAATTGTAACACCCTGTTTCCCCCAATTTGTAAAAATAACTATACTGGCCAAGTATTGTGGCAAACTCAGAAATGTGAATGTGTGATGTGAATGGACCTTGTGAAAAAGGTCGATGAATGTGAATGATATATAATATATATATTGCAGGACTGCTGAGAGGGGGGATGTGCTGAAAAAAGAGAGACCACGATGGCTGAATAAAGGTGGTGGAAGGCACCTGGGATGGTGGCGTTAACTTCCACCGAGACCAATACTGTATTTGGACCTCACTGGCCTGGAGAACCAAGAGCGGCTCGCTGGCCCGAATTAAATGACTCACTAGGATTGGTAGGTAAAGGGCTCCTCATGAGTAATGAGGGATGGGGGGTGAAATAACCATCCATAGAGTCCTTAGACATGACCACTGCGAGGAAGATCGTGCCACACACAACCTCGCTGAAAGGAGAGAAAGGCAGGAGGAGTGTGCGATCACAGGAAGATGCGAGGGGAAGAGGAGAACTCTGGAAAAATATAGAGTGAGTGATAGTAGAGAAGAAGGAGAGTAACCTTCATTCTCAGTCATTGGAAAATAGAGACGCAGTCTCACAGCATCGTGGTCTCATCTTGGGGGTGGCTAGTGGTAAATCCGTTGGGATTCGTTGAGCCTACAGTTGGGTGGAAACAAGCACCCCTCTCAGCAGTTGCAATCACATCTGGTGTTATTTCTGGTAAGTGTTTTACATATTGCATCTTGAAATGTATATCCTGGCATTTATGATCATCTTGCATCAGGAAACTTATATGCTGACATGTATGCTCATAGTATATGTAGTTTATGAATGGTTTGAGTATAAGACTGTCTATGTGGTGTTTTGATCAGAAATGGTGGTTGCATGCTTTTATTGAAAAGACCACATATGGCTTATGTTTATAGATAGATTTGTATATATATATATATATATATATATATATATATATGCATATTGAATTAATTCAAACTTCCAGTCTGTTCTCGGGAAATCTATACCCTTATCCGTCTCAGGTAATACCCTGGATAGATCTCCCCATAGAGACAGACTTTTTGGAAAGCTCACCAAGAACCTGGAAAAGGATTTGTAGGTGCAAGTCTTAGTAACCCTGTGCGAGGAAGAATGATCCTCTTGAAATCCAAAAATGGCAGCATAGGGATAAGTATCGATCGAAGGATGAGATCTGGTTGGAAGATCTGCGGTCATTCACGACCGTTAGATTGGAAGAATAAACGAGGGCGTTAAATGCCTTAACCATTTTTCCTTTGTCTTCAGGAGTAGCGAAGAAATCGGGACCATAGATCCCCAAGGTCCGTGGGAGTATCCGGACCATTGATTTTTCCATGTCCAGGGAGCAGTGGGAGAGTGCACAGCGCGGGACAAGTCTGAGCCGTCAAACCTTAGTCTGAACACCCGTCAGTCATTAGATCTAGCAGGAAATGCACGGGGGTTAAACCTTCATGAGCAACAGAAGAGAAAAGTCCCGAAGGAGTTGGTATTGGGATCTCGACATTCGGGAATTCGAGGGTCCTGAGGACAAAGGTCTGGACACTTGACATCAGAAATTCCGAATTTGCGAAAGGATCGGAGCCGTCCATCTGCGGAAGGACGCGTGTCATGAGATCATCCACTTTGGAGACTCGGGCATCGAGACTCACAGAGGTGAGCGTCTAGACTTTGTGAGTGGCAAAGTCGCGGAAGAATCTGAGCCGTCCGTTGGAAGGAGGACATGTGTCGCGAGATCCTCTCTATCGAGTATTCGGACATCCGGAGTCAGAGGAGGAAGTCTCTTGACTTTGCGAGTGGTGAAGTCGCGAGAAGATCAGAACCGTCTGTCTGAGGAGGACAGGTGGCAGAGATCGAGGGATCTCACGAACTCAGAGGTTCATAAGGTGAGAGCCCAGGAGTTGGGTGCTCCAAGTCACGAGTGGAAAAATCGCGAGGAGTAAGGATCACTGTTGGATCTAGGTCACGGGAGGACCGTTGGATCAGAGCCTCATTGCGCGTATCGTGCATTTGGAGGTTTGGAGGTTGAGAGGACCTCTTCTCGACATCAGAAGTCGAAAAGTGTTAAAATCCGGGCACGAAGGAGCACGTGGCAGAACCACAAAGTGGGGCCCATATGATTGACAGGCGGACACACGTCGCCTGGAGAAAGGAGATTACACTTTGTTGACTTCTCGCATCTCGGGGATTCGCGGGATAAGAGCATGAGTGCTCAACCTTTCGACGTGTGAAGTCGTGAAGTTGCGAGATGAGCTAGCACTTAGCCTAGCTGTGGGTCACGCATAGAGGGTGATGACAGAAGGGAGCTATACCCATTACGTGATTTCAGATATCATGAATTTGGGAAGGAAGAGTCAGGAGTTTCAACTCGCGAACTCATGAGATTGTGAGTTACGACAAGCGCCTTCGAGAATAGGCCTTGGTCATAGCGTTGTGGTCGCTCAGAGAGGGTGGAGCTCGCACCTAGAGCTATTCGCACAGGGGAGCTTCCGAAAGGACCCGTGGATCGATTGTAAGAAGATTCCAGTTGGAAATCAAAAGGGGCCGCTTCAGCTCATAAAAGAAACTGAACGATCCTTAAGACCGGGAGGTCGCGCAGAGACTCTGTCGAGGCAGAGGTGGCATCTGCAACCTGTGATAAGCTCTGTAGGTTTTCGGGGATTCTGTCCCTTGAGAAAAGGCGAAAAATTTATTACGCCGCAACGGGTGTGTTACATGCTCTTTCTCCTAACAATCAAGACTCTGATACCATGTGAAGTTTTCACAGTGAACCTAGATAGTAGAGAATGAACACACAAAACTTACAAGAGAGAAGAGAAGAGATTAGAATGAAATAATTGTATTAATTAAATGAGTAATGGTAAAAATACACATGATATACTCTACATGAACAAACTAATTTTCTGTAGTAGTGATCTAGAGAGATCTAGACACTCATTCATAGACGTAGGAGTGAACTTCCACCTAGACCTAGTTAACTGGCCATGTGGTCATCAATTAAATGACTAATCACTAGTGGAGTGAGGAGAGAATCATGGATGTATATGTGTGGCACCTTCTTGGTGATGATACCAAGGTAAGTGTGCATTAATGGTGATGATACCAAGGTATGCATGCAACACTTGGTGTTAATATCAAGGTTTTCATGCAGGACTCCACTTCACTAGTCTAACTGAGGTGTAACTGACTCAAGGCTAAAGACGATGTGGTGCCCTCATCAAGGGGAGAATATTCTCATCTAGGGGAGAATATCTCTAACTAGGGGCACCCTCAACATAGAATAGTCAACCTAGGAAAATAAGTACTAGGTGAGTGTGTAATATTTCCAACACTCTATACAACCCAACGTACCAAAAAACACAATGTCTATGATACAATAACACAATATTATCGGAGCATTCATATTAACACATCACACTGCTTAATTTGCAGTAAAACAATTTAACCTAGCATTGCATTTAGGTACAACAAATGCACTGATGCTGTAAAGAGAATGACACTGGTTCAAATATTTCACAATTTAATGGTGCAATGCATCTTATGGGACACACCATTAAAATACATGGTGGTGTAACAAGAAACATGGTGCACTAATGCGTGTTAGTAACAACACTACATGGCAGTGCTATTTGTCTGATATAGAGCACCTTTGGGAGTGCATATGTTTTTTTTTAGGCGCACCAATTACTTTTTTACATTTTTTTGAAAACAAAAATCAATTGTAGATTCTTTTTAAATACAAGTTATTTTAATGTGTGTGTTTTATAATTTCAATTTATTTTATCTATATATTTGTGCCTAAAAATAATTATATGTGAATCCAAGATGACACCAAAGAAAGGAAGAGTAAAACCAACAATAACGGGTCGAAACGTACACATTTGCATGTGAGTGGGAGTTTTTCCCTCTCCCTATTTCACAATAGACATGTGCCCTTTTTATGGATGTTGGCCTCCTTAACTTTTATGCAGAGGGTACACCCATTAGGGGGAACTCTTCATTGTTATATCGGTTGATCTTTGATTTGGATCATGATCGACAGACATTCAGGTTGGTCCCGATCTGTGGTATCATCCCACAGAGGATGATGTTTATTTCATCACTGGGATTTCTAGGAGGGGGGAGGCTTGGACCCAGTTCCCTAATCTATCTCCTGGTTTCACAGGAGAGACCTGGTTGACATATGTACAAAGTTATGTCCATCCAAACATTGTTTCCTCTTCAGAATTCCAGGTTTGTGGTGGTCAACTGTAGATATGTTCACTTTATAGAGGGGAGGTTAGATGTCTGTGTATTATTATATTTGCAATGTCACACACTAGTTTTGATGAGAAACACATTGGTTTCCCTTTGTTGCATTATGTAGATAGTTTAGTGCAAAAGCTTTGATAGATTAGGTGGTCAAAGATTTTTTTGAGAATTTTTTTTTTTCGTGTTGGATCAATGTCACGTCGTTTTAAATGGGATGTGATTCTTCCCATTTGCATAAGATTTATTTAAATTATTTTTTGAGAGGGTTCATGCCTCTCAACCTGTAGTACACCTCTTTGAGAGGGTTCATGCTAATGATGGTTGTTGTGTCAGTAAGGAGAGATTTATTGCATGATTGCAATTGTTGTTGCATATGGAAGTCACCCATATGAAGGAAGCAATAGAAAGTTGAAGTGTTTATTAAGAGGTTGGTGAATGTAATACCCCTATTTCCCCCATCTTGTAAATATAACTATAACCTGCCAAAAGATTGTGGCATACTAAATATGTGTGAATATTGGATTTGATGAACCTTTTGTTATAAAAGGTAATGTATGTATTTTTTTTATTAATTAAATATGGACAGTGTTGCATAACTGTTGAAAGGGGGGTTTTCCAAGATAGAACATGATGCTATGAGAGAGATGGTGAGGGGAACCATAAATGGTTGAGATGACCCCCCCCCCCACCAAAATAGTATCTTACTGGATTTAATGGCTCAAACCCAAAACAATCCTCTGACCCAGAAAATGAATTACCAGTCAGACTGGTAGTTGGAAAAGTCCTCCTCAAGAGTTAATGAGGAGATGGGGAAGATTATCCATCTGCAAGAATACCATACCTGACCATGTGTTTGGGATTCAAACCCACACAACCTTGCTGAGGAAGGAAATAAGAGAGGTAATTCATGGGTAGATGCATATCTGCGCAAGGAGGCAGAGTCGAAAGACCAATATCGAGAAGAGAAAAGAACGTTTTGCAACTCTGGTTCAAGGAAGAACTGAGAAATAAGCTCGTTCTTGGTGTAAGAATATGCTGGCATGGTTTTCGTTACAAGATGATAGATGAGGATAACGAGTGACTGTGAAAGTACTCGTGGAGACCTCCTTGCTTGGTACAGAGAAAAACGACTGCCAAGCTCCTGTGGGAGGAGGAGAGTAACCTCCATCCCTGACTATCGTGGAGCAAGAGAAAAGAGTCCCTCTCAGAGAATCATGGTCTAGCTTGGCGGTGGCCAACGATAAATCTGTTCAGGAGTGGATGTGCCTACGGTTGGGTGGAAACATGCACCCCTTTCAGTAGTCGCTTCACGAAATGATGATTGAATATATTTGTATGTTTATGATTGAGTTATGTGTTGAATGATTAAGGTAAAAGTATGTATTATCTCTTTGTGAACCTATAATTTTGAATGGTATTCTGTTTCCCCCAGCTTAGCGTCTAAAGAGCTATGGGATGTAAGTCTACAAGAGTGTCAGGGAAGGATTCACTGGGATGATTAATTCATGCTGACCTCTAGAATCTACCTTCACGAGAATACTACGATCAAACCCTAAGGAAGGAGGGTGCCTCCTTCAGACATTTCACTCATGTGACCAAGGGCTCATGCATGTGCCCTTAACCAATTCACGACTAATAGATTAGCATGTACCCCATGAGAGTTTTCAAAGGACCCATGTGATTAAGGTCCGGGAACCCTATGCTAGAACCGAAAGGAGCTAATCCTTTCTAGCTTTGGAACTCTGAGAGTTAGGAGATCTGGAGTGTTTTGACCTTACCATTAGTAAACCGACCGAAGATAGTTGAATGTTACAGTTAATCATGAGGTTAACCGATGCCTGGCGGTATCCCTAACTTTGGTAGATAGACCTGCCCCACCATTAAACCTTGATCCATTCATCAATCACGAGGTAACATGAGCCACATATCTGAGGGTATTTGAGAGTCCCCTTGGCTGTTGGATCTACATCGAGATAATGTCGATAAAGTCCTACTTTGGTAGAACAGAGATGTTATAGCACCAATCTCCCCGAACACGAAAGTTACGAAGTGATGAGAGCCATGGATCTGGGGAGTTCATTAAGAACCCCTCTTAACTGTTTGATCATTCAGTAGAGGGGCCGCGTATGGTACTTTGATGAAGTCCTGCTTTGGGAGAATAAAGCGACCATCATGCTGAAACATCCAAAGGCCGGAGCTACGAAGTTACAAGGATTGTAGATCTAGGAACCCTTTGGGATATCCCTTGACCATTAGATCTAGACCATGGTTAACCCGACGCTGACCACTCTGGGAGCAAGGATGAAGTCACACCATGGATCCCCTGAGCACCAAAGTTAAGAAGTAACGAAGGCCATATATCTAGGGGTATATGTGGGCACACCTTGAATGTGAGATTGAAGGGCTTGGAAGGCCATCAATACGGAGTGACGTGGCATAATGACATCATCCAGGGTGACATGGACCCACGATTGACGTGCCACATGTCACCTAGATTCGTACATCTCATAGACTGTATAGGACCATTAAAACATGACACATGTCACCACTATAGGAGCCATGTGTCGTCTATGCCTTACCGCGTGTCACTCATGACACCTGCTTACTTGGTCCATTTGGCAGATGGAGTACTCGGAACCCACCTGTCCTTACCTCCGCGTCTACTACGTCACCATGTGAGAGGGTGGACCCTTTGGGAGTCCAGGACTTCGGGACTTTGGAGGTTTTGGGTGCAGTATCGAGGATAAGCCGAAAGGCCCAAAGGCTGAAGCCACGTGGCGAGATTTTGGGTTCCTTTAGGAGTTCGGGAATTCGGGACTATGAAGGACATGCGTGCAAAATAGAAATGAAGACCCGGTTCTGTCGTTGGATGGAACGGTGGATGGAATTCCTCCTCAGATATAGGAACTCGGGGATGGTATGAATGAGGTGGAACCATGTGGATGCCATGTGTCCCTCATCTAATAATGCTTGAAGAACTTCGGGAGGCCATAACTTGCAAACCTGAGGTCGGATTAGAGCCTGGTAGAAGTCGTTAGAAAGCTACAGGCAAGTAGAAGAGGATGCAGACCTCAGGCAGGGGATTCAAGATGATTAGAGTAAGCAAAATTTTGATGCCCCATCCCTAGAATGGGTACTTATGGGTTGGGTGTGTTACATATTGGTATCAAAGCATGGTTATAACACTTGGCCTGCTTAGGCTCATGAACAAGTCACTTAAAACTATTATTGGAGAAATTTAGGGGTAACACCTTATCCTACCCCGTTTCTAAGAGGCTTATTTAAACCTCTACTGAAGAGAGGAAAAAAACTTTCTGCTGTTGTTATATGTTTTACAAAATATGAACTGTATGTTGATTCATAAATTAGTAGATCATTAACTAACATAAAAATTTTTATCAGCACTCAAGCAGTTAGTGGACTGCTATAAAACTGCAACATAAAGGATGGTGACACACCATGAATTGGGGGAAATCTCTCAGAATAGAGAGGAAGAATTTAATGAAAGGAGGGTGGTGGAAACCCCTGCATTTTTGGATAAAACTGTAAGAAGCCTCATGGAAGAACTATAGAGTTGTAAGCATGACAATGAAAGGATGATAAAAGAGTAGGAAAAATAAACTGAAATTAATGCAATCTTACTGCAAAGATTATCAGATATACAAAGGCAGCTGCAACATGGACCAACAACTAGTCATGTGGACAAACATTATACTAAGAAAACTCAGGGTCCACCTGAGATACACAAGCATGGTCCCGAAAGTGGACACACAAGGAGGAGCACCTCAAAGAAGGCCCAAAATGGAGCCAAGAGACACTCATCGGAAGAATCCTCTGGTGAGGAAACCAACAACTCCAAGAAATATTCTAGTAGCAAAACAAGTTCACATTCCCAGAGGAAGAGAAAGAAGAGGAAACATTCCAAGAGCCATGACCCTGAAGAGTTTAAGAAAGCCAAACCACCCACTTTCGATGGAGAGATTAAGAATGGAGAAGAAGTAAAAGTTTGGCTGCTTGGGTTGAAGAAGTACTTCAGATTCCACAACTACTCTGAAAGCTTAAAGGCTCGAATAACCATTTTTAACCTGAATGGAATGACCTCCATTTGGTGGGAGTACCTTAGGAATGTGAAGGGAATCCATGAGAAGGACTTGTCATGGAAGCAATTTGAGAAGTACTTCAAGAAGAAGTATCTATTAGAGAAATACTTTGATGGGAAGACCAAGGAGTTCTATGAACTCAAGTTAGGACAACTCACGATAGATGAATATATTAACAAACTCCTTGAACTCATGAGGTATGTGCCCTACATAAAGGATGAAAAGGTAAAGGTGCAACGATTCATTAGTGGACTACCTAAGTCCTTCTAGGACATAATTGAATTTCATGAGCCAAAGACCTTAGAAGATACTATCCGGAAGGCAAGGTATTTCTATGAGCAATTCAAGAATAAGACAGAACCTCATGAGGACTGGAAGAAGAAAAGTAATATAGGATTCAAGAAGAAGGGATTTAAATCCTCAAAATTTAAGAGCCATGGGAAAAGTTCCAAGATGAGCCTTCCTACTAAAAGTGTACATTAGAAGAATTTTCCATCTCAGAGTGGAAATAAACCCTTTGGAGCAACCTCAGTGTTGGGCTTGAGATATGATCAATTTTATGATGTTTATTATACACTTTTGCCGCATGTACATATGTGTTTTTCATATTTTAAAAGGAGCTTTTTGAAGAATTTCATGATAAAATGGTATGATCGACACTAGGTACTTGTGATTCATGTTTAATGATTATATTGAGTATAATTCATCATGTTTTATGATTACCAAGATCTAATTCACATTTTTTTGGTGTTACAGGGAAAAAACACACCACGTTTCTACTTCGAACACTTGATCTGGCACTCCTTCCAACACTCGTTCTGGTACCCGATCCGACACTCCGTCTAACACCTCTTCCTGCACAAAAATGGAGGGAGATTTGGTGGTTATGGTATTGGCGTCCAGTGGGGGGCGAATTAGAGACATGGGTTTTGTTCATGCTTATCCCCTCCAGCTACTGAACTCTTGACAACTCGATTTTGGGTTGTTATGGTGGGTGATTATTGGCTAGCTCTGTTTCGGCAGTTAGGGCACCATTAATGAAATTTGCCAATTTTAGAAGTGGTTCGAACCTCCTGTGATCGACCACTTGGTCTATAAACATTATAAATACCACCGTGGTGGTCAGATAATTGTTAAGCAGTAGAAGAAGTTGTGTGTTAGAGATGTTATTGCACATTTTGTAGCTAGGATAAAAGGCTATAAGGTAGAGGGCCAAACTGGTGTAACATGAACCTATCCCACCCAATTTCACCATGATGGGAAGGATCTTTCTCTTTAGGGAGGCTAGGCCCAGGGGAGACGTCCCCGGTGACCTGGGGTTTTGAAAGGGCAAAGGATAAAAGGACAAGGACAAATTCCCCCTTCACAGATCACCGCCAATCAGATAGTCTCGGCTAAACAACCAATAATAAGGTATAACCAAAGAAAATAAAAGCACCTGCTTGAGACAATACAACAAGGAAACTGATACGTGCAATATTGGTTAGTACTTCATATAAATGAGTGACTATCTGATATTCAATATAAGCAATTTAAAAGTAAATTTTGACGAAGTCAATGTTTACAAAATAACAATGATAAATGTATCACTTGTCAATAAATACAAGAATGGTATGGCATCCAATATAATCAATCAATACTTAATATAATAAATGCCCTCAACTACCATTCAATTGCTCATAGACAAAACATTGCTGCATCAATGATATAATAGCAAGGAGTGATGTCAGCATTCAGGGTTAGTAGGTTAGGGTTTTGAGATTCAAAATTTTTAAGAGTTTGTTTGATCATCTTCACTTCAACGTTTGAGGACTCTTAGATCAGTGCCTTAGGGTTTAATGGAGTCATACGTGAAGGATGCAAAGGTTTAAGGAGATGAGATTTCAAAGGAGTAGAGGGAAAAGTTTCAAGGTGCTTCTAAACTAGGGCCTCAAAAATAGAACCCTAGGGGAGAGAGGCTCACTTTGGTGTTGCAAAAGCAAGGCCTCGTGCTCTCTCCTCCTTCCCGGCAAATGACTAGCTCAAAGACAAGATAGACAGACCAAGACAAGAGGGTTTTATGAGGGAGGTGTTGATAAATAAAGGCCTATCAAAAAACCCTAGAAGAGTAGGACCCTGGTGTAGTAGGCCTAGGCCAGGGACGTCTCACTCTTCTTGGCTCTCAAAGAGTATGGCTAGCAATAAATGAAGAGAGAGAGAGAGTGTAGCATCAACTAGGCTCTCTTCTTCTTCAATGGCTGAAAAATTCTCTCAAAGGGGACATGAGACAAGGACCTACTTGTGTGCTTGTCACCTAGGTTTTTGATTCAACAAATTTATAAGCAATATGCAAGAAATTTAAACTACAACCATTCAATAAGAAGTTTTGCAGAAGAAACACTTACAAGTCATGAAGAAATAACCATGCAAACCCTAGTTGTAACACCTTCCTTCAAGAGAAACACCATAAATGCCAAAAAAGCTCTTCCTTCAACAAGTGCGCATCACTTAGTTCAGCCCAAAACCCAAATAGGGCACAAAAATCAGACCTCACTATGAGTGAGTGAATTGTGATGATCAAAATGAGAGTGAAAACCCTCAATATATAGTGTGTCAATGACCTAATTTACTTTTTAGGTCATAAAAAGGTCGACAAGGCCATAATATCAAAATAATATTATTTTTACATTAAATGCTAAGTAAAACCCTAATCAAGGAAAAGGTGAGACGTCAAGCCCCTCTAAGGGAGACGTTATCCCTTTCTAGGGCCAGTGCAGCATCCAGAAGTAAAACGTTATCCCTCCTTGGGCTCCTCCAAACTGCCACATGTGCCAACCACCCTGTCCATCTGCCATATGCTCATGATGATGTCATAAGCCTCCTGGTGACATCCTGGGTCATTTGGAGCCAACGTTCCACTGCAAGTGGGTCATCCCCCTAGGTCCATCTCAGCCAAAATGCCCCTAATGGAACGCCCTCTTCTTCTCCGGTGCAAAGGCCCTGATCCATCTCCATCCTGTCTCTACCCCCTGATGGGGTCTCAACATCCACCTGGTGGGATCTTCAGCTCCATGGAGGTCCGAACTGGTCATCTCCCCATGTGTACCGATCCAAATGGTACCTATCTGTCGGTCATGGTCCTGCACATCAAAAGCCACGCCCTCCATGGGATCATCAGTCACATAGATCATAGCAATGTGAATCACATATCATCATCAATATTATTAAACATATGCATAAAACCCCGACTACATCAGTCAATAGCTCAAAGACATTACAAAAACATGCAATACAAGATTGGAGAAAAGGACAAGGCGTCCTATTGGGCTAGTTTCCATAAGAAAAGGAAAGTTTCCAAGAAGATCTCATCCAAGCCATGTAAGTGAGGTGATGTGGTTAGGGGATGTCCAAACATGTGGGTGCAGTGAGGGCCAAGGATGCATAAGTGTTACCCGTGGGCGCCTTTTTAGAGGGCGAGCTATATCTGTCATGGATGCATTTTTTTTTTCAAGCCCACTCTTGCCTTTATTATTTTTATTCTTTTTTTTTTTTTTTTTTGTTCAAGAACTAACCAGGGGACATTGCCTTGGCATGGTGACCAGAGCTGACAACGTTACCCACAAGTACTTTCGCAGAGGTGAGAAGGCTGGCTCGTGATGAGACCCCCTTTTCCTTGGCCATGCAACCAAAGGTCACTGCCCTAGCGTGGTAACCAGATGGTGGCAATGTCATACTGTTAGGTACCCATGGAGCTAATAGGCTGGCTAAGGATGAGACCCCCTATCCTCTAACTAGGTCTTGTTTTGTTATTTTCTGGGTCCCTCTTGTTTCTTGCTGAGAGGATTTTTACTTCCTTCTCGGGGATCCCTGGGTGAAACATCTCGAGGTTTTATTTCTAGGCTTTTGTCTTTTAGCAACCACTTTTACCTTCTGGGCCTTTAGCCCCTTCTTCCCACGAGATAAGGTGCAATCCTGCAAATAGGTCAACCCAATGCCTGAGCAAGGGGAATGGGATAAATGAGCGGGATACAATATGAAACAATGGTGCTATGATGGGAGCAGATGATGGCTCTTCATAAATTCCCCCAGTGGCAAACCAAGACCTATGAGCACAGGCTTGCTAGGGAACCCTGTCAATTTCCCCAAGCATGGTCAAGTGGGCCAATGTAATATCCAAGTAGTTGTTAGAGGTAAAAGGAATCAGATGCATATATTTAAAGGTTTCAATGATCAAAAGTGGCACATACCATGATACCTGGACCAATTACCTCATGGAGCAAGAACCTCTTTTGATACAGGATCAAGCCGATGGTGATGGATGCTGCTGCTGCTGACAAGAMAAGGATGATGAATGAAGAAAAGATGGGGCCCTTTAGGGCCATACTCAGGTCAATCCTGCTCTCGGTACTCCATGTCTAGGACCTGTGGGCCTCGAGACATGATCTCCTAGTTATCCCTAAAAAGTGGGGATAACATCTGGCTCCAACTCGGGGACATGTGCTCACCATAGAGCGCATGAGAACCTCAACATCTATAACATAACCTGTAGACCTACTCAATCTCGATAGGAGTATTAGTAAAAAAGTTGGGGCGGTATTGCCACCCCAACATACATACATACATACATACATACATACATACATACATACATACATACATACATACATACATACATACATACATACATACATACATACATACATACATACATACATACATACATACATACATACATANATATATATATATATATATATATATATATATATATATATATATATATATATATATATATATATATATATATATATATATAGACTGAAAGAAAGCAATCAATAATGCAAATTTGAAAGAAAACTAACATGAAATGAAAATGGTATAATACATGAATACAAAATTCCTACTTACCTGCACTTACTTGTGAAGTCAGGTTACCCCATCCTAGTGGGGTTTGAGGAGGTGCCCGCTGACGGGCACTGTGCGCCTTCATCCCTCCAGTGTAGACAGGTAATAAGAGTCATTAACTGACTTTCTTCCAACCTTAAAAGGGCCAAGCCAAAAATGATTGTTTCCTTTGATATTAGTAGGCTTCCATTTATTGGCATCCCACATCCATACTACGTCCCCCTCCTTGTACTCTCTGACTTTGAAATCGGTCGTTCCTTGAATAACCCTGGTGTATTGTGTAGAGGGAGGTGGGTGGGATTCTACTATAAATATTTCCTACTGTGAAGGATGGATCCATACATCATCTTCCACCTTCTTTAGTATTTTCGCAGTCTCGGATTCCTGGGATTTGAACTCATCCAAGAGTTGTTGGTATTCCTCTTTCTTGATCCATTTAACTTGATTAGAATTTTCCTCCTTATCAAAAGGCATATCTTCTGGAGAATATTTATGAGGAGTCTGTCTGGTTTTGTCACGTGCTTTGTCATCTTTGATGGAATCACTGGGCTCTTGCACATAAGTTGTAGTTACAAGTACATTCTGGATACGACCAATAGTTCCATCTTTCAATGGTCCATATGATCCTTGGAAAAAGTTGTCAAATCACTCTTTGACAGATGGTACCTTGATGACTTCTCTCAAAGGGATGGTTACAAGCATCTTGGATAATGCCCCTTCAAGGTCAAAGTTCAGGTTAACCCTTTCAGTCTTGGATGTTTTAGGAAACATTACATCCAAAGGTGGTTTTTTTGTTTGGTCAGCGTCAGGTTGGTTCAACTTCTTTCTTCTGTACACTAGGGATTCTTATTTATTCAACTTTTCTTTTGATTCCTGATCTAGTTTGTTTATTACCGCCATTCTGGATGACCTGGCTGCCTCTCTCATGGCCTCTTGATGCTCTCCAACGATGATATTTATTTGAGGGCCTTCTATGACGTGGCCTATATTGTTCACTTGTTGACAACCACCATCACTGTAAGGACATTCATGTTCCCAATGTGCTTCACTGCATTGAAAACACCAAGGGTTTTCATCCACAATGTCGGTGCTTGGAACTTCTATGTCTTTGAAAACATCTTCATTCCACTCAACGATATTACTTACTCTCTGTACTGGATATCCATCTTCATCCAAATCTTTAGATATATTAGAGGCATCGTCGGGATAATCACCCCAATCCGTGTCTTATTCTATCAAGAGAAAAGTGGGGCAACCTTGAAACAAGTATGGATCCACTGAAAAGGGTGTTTGTTCATCCTGCTCAGAATGACCGGTTTGTAATAGTGTGGGAATCCCCTTAAAAGGTAATTGGTCATCCGAGTCTTGCTTTGTTAGAAAATAAATTTTCAACATTTCACGAATCCTTTTGACCCTTTGCAAGATACATGACATACTGGTACTTATATTGGTTCCACTATGTACCCGGGGCTCTTCAGACCTATTGGTTTCACTCACGTCTTGATTTTCTAACATTGGTATGTTCAAGACAAACAAGGAATCTTCAATGTTAGGTTTTTTATGAGTGGTCATACCCAAATCCTCGGATGGTTCATGTTGTTTTAAGACATTGATGATGTTTGAGAAAGCTGTGTTCCATTTCCTTTTGGGAGGCATGAGTTTTACCTCAAGAATTTCTGGGAGCTTGGGTTCATCTTCGGTGATATACTCATCACTAGATTCCCAAGGGTTATTATTGTGTGAGATATTGATCTGATGGATGTAATCTTCGAATTCAAGGTTCCTCTCAATCTGGTAAGCAAAATCTTGTGCTTCTTCTAGAGTCGAGGGTGACCAATCTTTGAGAGTAAACTGCAAAAATCCTTCCAATGAGTTCAAGTAGTGATGGAGGACATCTTCTTCTAGGAAACTAGGTCTGATATTTTTGAGGAGAAGGTTGAACCTATCATTGAAATCCCTAATGCCCTCGCTAGAGGCTTTGCAAATATCAGTATATTGAGAGTAAAGGGAATCCATGCTTTCTTTTTCACACCAATCTTTCTTGAAGGCTTGTTCAATATCTTCAGGGATTTTGATGCTTCCTTTCAGGAGTTTGTTAATCCATATTCTATCACTTCTGGTGAGTGAGCTCACAAAGAGACTTAAGAAGACATCGGGGTGTTCTTGTCCGGATTGGTGAAACTGGAATGCATCACAAAAGTTAGTCCAATGAGAGTTGCCATAGGATCCATCTTCCCCTGAAAACTTAGGTATCCAGGACTCGACCTTCTTGGGCAGATCATGTAACCGTCCTTGGTTGTTAGGTAAGCTTAAAGGGCCAAAGAGTTATTTATGAGTCCATTTGGGATAACTTACAGGGGTGACAGGATTTGTGGAGGTCATAGTAGTAGATGACAGTATATACTGACGCCCAATATGGGTCGTCATTTTCTATTTGTGGAGTCGCTAGATGATTTGCTTGAAATCATCAAAGAAAGGGGAAAACACCCTAGTGGAGTTGCCAGGTAAGCTTGTAAGAAAAGAGTCTCTGAGGAAAGGCTTACCGAAAAGTTGTCGTCTTGAGGAGAATTGACTCAGTGTTCCCCGACAACGACGCCAAAATGTTATCGCACAGTTTGTAGCTAGGATAAAAGGGTATAAGGTAGAGGGCCAAACTGGCATAATAGGAACCTATCCCACCCATTGTCACCACGATGGGAAGTCTCTTTCTCTTTAGGGAGGCTAGGCCTAGGGGAGACGTCCCCAGTGACCTGGGGTTTTGAAAGGGCAAAGGATAAAAGGACAAGGACAAATTCCCCCTTCACAGATCACCGCCAATCAGATAGTCCCAACTAAACAACAAATAATAAGGTATAACCAAAGAAAACAAAAGCACCTACTTGAGACAATACAACAAGGAAACTGATACGTGCAATCTTGGTTAGTACTTCATTTAAATTAGTGACTATCTGATATTCAATATAAGCAATTTAAAAGTAAATGTTGACAAAGTCAATGTTTACAAAATATCAATGATAAATGTATCACTTGTCAATAAATACAAGAATGGTATGGCATCCAATATAATCAATCAATACTTAATATAATAAATGCCCTCAACTAACATTCAATTTCTCATAGAAAAAACGTTGATGCATCAATAATATAATAGCAAGGAGTGACATCAACATTCAGGGTTAGTAGGTTAGGGTTTTGAGATTCAAAAGTTTTAAGAGTTTGTTTGATCCTTTCTAGCAAACGGCTAGCTCAAAGACAAGATAGATAGACCAAGACAAGAGGGTTTGATGAGGGAGGTGTTGCTAAAGCAAGGCCTATCAACAAACCCTAGAAGAGTACGACCCTGGTGTAGTAGGCCCTGGCCAAGGACGTCTCACTCTTCTTGGCTCTCAAAGAGTACGGCTAGCAATAAATGAAGAGAGAGATAGAGTGTAGCAACGACTAGGCTCTCTTCTTCTTCAATGGCTGAAAAATTCTCTCAAAGGGGACATGAGACAAGGACCTACTTGTGTTCTTGTCACCTAGAGTTTTGATTCAACAAATTTATAAGCAATATGCAAGCAATTTAAACTACAACCATTCAATAAGAAGTTTTGCAGAAGAAACACTTACAATTCATGAAGAAATAACCATGCAAACCCTAGTTGAACACCTTCCTTCAAGAGAAACACCATAAATGCCAAAAAATCTCTTCCTTCAACAAGTGCGCATCACTTATTTCAGCCAAAAACCCAAATAGGGCGCAAAAATCAGACCTCACTATGAGTGAGTGAATTGTGATGATCAAAATTAGAGTGAAAACCCTCAATATATAGTGTGTCAATGACCTAATTTACTTTTTAGGTCATAAAAAGGTGGACAAGGCCATAATACCAAAATAATACTATTTTTACATTAAATGCTAAGTAAAACCCTAATCAAGAAAAAGGTGAGACGTCAAGTCCCTCTGAGGGAGACGTTAGCCCTTTTTAGGGCCAATGCAGCATCCAAAAGTAAAATGTTAGCCCTCCTTGGGCTCCTCCAAACTGCCACACATGCCAACCACCCTGTCCATCTACCATATGCTCATGATGATGTGATAAGCCTCCTGGTGACGTCTTGGGTCATCTAGAGCCAACGTTCCATTGCAAGTGGGTCAATCCCCCTAGGTCCAACTCAGCCAAAGTGCCCCTGATGGAACATCCTCTTCTTCTCCAGTGCAAAGGGCCTGATCCATCTCCATCCTATCTCTTCCCCCTGATGGGGTCTCAATATCCACTTGGTGGGCTCTTCAGCCCCATGGAGGTCCGAACTGGTCATCTCCTCATGTGTACCAGTCCAAATGGTACCTGTCCATCGGGCATGGTCCTGCACATAAAAAGCCACGCCCTCCATGGGCTCATCAGTCACAAGGATCATAGCAATGTCAATCACATATCATCATCAATATTATTAAACATATGCATAAAACCCCTAATACATCAGTCAATAGCTCAAAGACATTACAAAAACCTGCAATACAAGATTGGAGAAAAGGACAAGGTGTCCTATTGGGCTAGTGTCCACAAGAAAAGGAAAGTTTCCAAGAAGATCTCATCTAATCCATGTAAGTGAGGTGATGTGGTTAGGGGATGTCCAAACATGTGGGTGTAGTGAGGGCCAAGGATGCATAAGTGTTACCTGTGAGTGCCTTTGTAGAAGGTGAACTGTACCTGTCACAGATGCATTTTTTTTTTCAAGCCCATTCTTTCCTTTATTCTTTTTATTCTTGTTTTATTCTTTTATTTTCTTTTTTGTTCAAGAACTAACCAGGGGACACTGCCTTGGCATGGTGACCAGAGATGACAACATTACCCACAAGTACTTTCATAGAGGTGAGAAGGTTGGCTCGTGATGAGACCTCCTTTCCCTTGGCCATGCAACCAAAGGTCACTGCCCTGGCGTGGTAACCAGATGGTGGCAATGTCATACTGTTAGGTACCCATGGATCTAATAGGCTGGCTTGTGATGAGACCCCCTATCCTCTGACTAGGTCTTGTTTTTTTATTTTCCAGGTCCCTCTTGTTTCTTGCTGAGAGTCTTTTTACTCCCTTCTCAAGGATCCCTGGGCAAAGCATCTTGAGGTTTTATTTCTACGCTTTTGTCTTTTACCAGCTGCTTTTACCTTCTGGGTCTTTAGCCCCTTCTTCCCATGAGATAAGGTGCAATCCTGCAAATAGGTCAACCCAATGCTCGGGCAAGGGGAATGGGATAAATGAGCAAGATACAAGATGAAAAAGTGGTGCTATGATGGGAGAGGATGATGGCTCTTCAGAAATTCCCCCAGTGGAAAACCAAGACCTATGGGCACAGGCTTGCTAGGGCACCCTGTCAATTTCCCCAAGCATGGTCAAGTGGGCCAATGTAAGATCCAAGCAGTTGTTAGAGATAAAAGGAATCATATGCATATATTTAAAGGTTTCAATGATCAAAAGTGACACATACCATGATACCTGGACCAATTACCTCATGGAGCAAGAACCTCTTCTGATATAGGATCAAGTCGATGGTGATGGATGCTGCTGCTGCTGATAAGACAAGGATGATGAATGGAGAAAATGCAGGGCCCTCCAAGGCCATACTCATGTCAATCCTGCTCTCAGTATTGCATCTATAGGACCTATGGGCCTCGAGACATGATCTCCTAGTTATCCCTAAAAAGTGGGGATAACAAGAGCCAAAAACGATTTTGGCTCTGTTTTTTCATTTTTCAATTGCCAGAATTGTATAAGACTGCGTTTTTCAAGTTTTAATGGTGAAATCGTTTTGCTGAGCTCATGGTGTGCGTTTGAGAAGTGACCACGACTTGCTGGGGGGCCCACCAATAGTCTGGTAATTGTCTTTGTGTTGTTTATGCATTTCATAGTTTAGTTGTTCTCTTTATTTTCTGCACATCCATATTTTTCATTGTGTTAATTAGTTTGTTTTAGTTTAATTGTTTTGATTCTCTTTTGCAGGTTAGAATAATGAGATGTGTTACCATGTATTGATCTTGTAGATTAGGAACAGATTTGTAAATCCCTAGACTAACCCCATGCACAATTAGATATTAGATTATGCTTTCTTTTATGATTTTATAGTCAAGTTTAAAACAGAGTTTTAAATAGAATAGAACAGAGTTTTAATTTGGGTTTTCTTTGACAAGGATTTGATGGATGGATAGAGTTAATTTCAGTTTTTAATGATATATTGCTTATTTCAGTTTTATATAGATTTTTCTTACTTAGTTGTTGATTAATGTAGTTGTTAGTTTACTTTTTAATGTCATGTTTAAATTTATGTTTTTAAGCATTTCTCTATTGCAGTTTGAATTGTTAGAATAGATGTAGCATAGTTTCATTTATGTAATTTCCTTTCCTAGAATTAAATTGCAATTATATTTCTTAGTTAATGGTTGAATCTAGTTTTGCTTATGTAGTATAGAAGTATACTGATGATCTCGTTATGTTGTTGATGGTTTATACATGAATATGCAGGGTATTTAACATTGCTTTTGTCATGGCTAAAATCTCCTTGGATTGTTTAATCCATACCTTTCACTTTGCCATTGAGATCAGTGTTGAGCTTATACTGCTTGAATTGTCCTTTGTTGTCAAGTGCCATCGAGATATCATCCGACACCGAAGACATCCACAGAACGACCAACATTATATTTGAATTGTCATAGGTTAAAAGACAATTTTCTTGTTTTCGTAGATTAAAGATAGTTTCTTGATTTCGTAGATTAGAAGAGATTGTTTTCCTGCTTTCATAGATTAGAATAAAGTTTTATTGCTGTTGTAGGATAGATAGACTTTGCTTTGATAGATTAGATAGTAGTTTGCTTATTATAGATTAAGCATTAGTTGGTAGTTCTTCTTGCTTTCAATAAAATAGATTTCCTTTCATGCATTAGRAATAGTTTTGCATTRAGCATTWAGTCYAGTTGCCTCTTAGATTTCYTTTCATGCATTAGAAATAGTTTTGCATTGARCATTTAGTCCACTTGCCTCTTAGGCTAKATAGTTGTTCAATGAGAAGTTTTACTTTGATTACTTGCAGTAGTTAGTTGTCTTTACTTACTTGTCTATTKCTTTAGTAGGTTAGTTAGGTKTCTTTGCTTGCTTGTCTATTTTCTTTAATAGGTTAGATAGGTGTTTTTGCTTGCTTGTTTATTTATTTGCTTTCATAGGGTAGTTTCTCATTGAATGTAGGTTGGCAAGTTAAAATAGTTTTCTTTTGTTAGTTGCTCATTATTATGCTTAGTAGTTTTCCTTTGCTTATTGTTGAACTAGTTTTCTTTGAATAGGGTTTTTGACTTGCTTTTCTTAGGACTATCCATCGATCCTTGGCCCGAAAGTACTTAGGTTACATAGTTTCAATTTGCTTAGTAGGGTTTGCTCATTATATAGCTTTGCTTGAATATATTAGCCTTTAGATAGCCACTTCCTTAGTTAGACTATACTACTACCAGCCCTTCTACCTTTGGCATATATTTTGCTACAAATCTAAGTTTACTTACCCCGGGTTGACAATTTAATTCAGGGTTTTTAGTGTGTTTTTAGTGCATATAGAACACCCATCATTTTTGGCGCCATTGCCAGGGAGTTGTCTCAAGGTAGGAAATAGTTAGGAAATAGCTCATTTCTAAACCTTAGCATTAGATTGGTGGCGGGGGAACTTTAAGATGAGAGGTAAGAACCTGCACATTTGCTATAGCAGGTTCCCCCAAACCCAATGGTAGTTTTTCCTTTTGTTTTTGTTTTCTTTCATGAATAGACCTAGAAACCCAATGGTAGATTTTTCTTTTTGCTTTTATGAATAGACCTAGAGACCCAAAAGGGAGATACATTAAATCTAAATCAGACCTTTCAACCAAGGTTCCTTCTGATCTTTTCGGGGGAAGGAACATTCCACTCATAAGCTCCGCAGACTGATACCGAAAAACAGACGCTAGCTCAACCCAAAGAGATAAAGTAGTCTCTGAAGAGACTAAGACAGGGAGCACTATAGAACATAAAATTGAAGCATCAATAATAGTGGGATAGGAGGCAAGACCACTTGAGCCTTCTGTAGAACCAAACAATACAACCTTTGTTTTCTTACCACCATCAGGAGATCCTAACTTTGTGGACATCATATTTGTGTGAACAAAGTTTTATCAAATGGAAAGATGAATTCAGAAGAAACCATTAGCCTGAGGGAACTTTCTCAAATCCTAGCAGCAATCGAGATTTCCTCTTTTAAGGAAGAACACATCTTGACAATAGCCAAGAACTTGTCTACCTCTCTGAAAATATTAGAAGAATCAAGGTCCTATGAGCTAAAAAATGACTTTCCTTGCCAAAATGCGAAGGAAGCTGAAAAATTATGGACTACATCCAGTGGAGAGAAATCATTAAGACCTAATATTGAGGAGTTCTCAACATCCATGTTAGCAGATCCTTTATGTACTTCAGAAATCAAACATCCAGAAGAAAAGGATCTGCACAACATGATGAAGGAGAGCATAGAAATTACTGTTGATGAACATCAAGATTACATTGAAATTTGGTTTCAAGAGGTCATCAGGACACAATACTATTCTCTTCTTCAACACCTTCTAAGGCCCAAACAAGTAGGTTGGTTGGTTCTTCATATCCAGGTAATCATTGCGGTAACTTTTTCATACATGGATATGAGTATGTTTCTTATCTTGCTCCACACATGGTTACATTGGAAGAGTTCTTACACTTGAATAAATATTTTCCCTTTCTTTTTAGGTAGGGTAGGATAGTAATTAAAAGCTGCATGTTGTTAGTTTAGCTTAGAGTCTAATGCAACCTCATTTTACATTTTATTTTAATAAAATAACTATGAGATACATGTTCCAGTGACTTGATCTCATTAGTGTTTGATATTTTAGAGTGTGTTTTTTTCTAGAGACTTCTGTAGGTATTTATTTCACCAGGAGTAGACAGTTTCAAGGAAATATAAAAGAAGGATTCATCTTAGAAACATTGCTATACTTGAACCTTGTTGTTTGCTAAGCATCAAATGAATAATGACTTGCTGTAATTAGCCATGTTTTTGCAAAGACTTTCATCTTCTTTTTCTCGAGGCATCTTAAATAGCAGTTGCTCTTGAACCTTCACCACTATATAAGGAAGTGACACCGTAACCATCAAGCTTATAGGTCTCTTGTACAGTTTTCCCAAGAAACCTGAGTAAGTGAGTAAAGTATATTTATTAAAGAGTAACAAGAAGGGCCGATTAGTGGTTAGTCATGGAAACATCACAATAACTTAAAAAAGAAGAAAGTGAGTTGAGCCTAGAGATACCTTTCTGTTCTTTCTCAATGGTACCATCCACTACACACTAAATAGCTTGATTACATCATATCTTTAGATAGGCCACATCCTCTTAAGTACCCCTTACATCAAGACAATCACTAAGGAATATATATAATGGAAATTCATCCTCCAACATAAATACCATCCCAATAAAAAGAAAGAAAAAGTTGTTTTCAGAGCTGTCCCCCCCATCTTCTTGCATAAAGAAATCTTATACTAAAATCTTAAAAGATGGAGGGCCAGTCTCTGAGGGTGTAAGAGGCTAACCCATCAGGATACTAAATAGGTCTGCTGGCAGTAGGTACCGGCCTGTGGTATGACTAGGTAAACCCATCAGAGTACTAAACAGGCTTGCTGGCAGTGGGGCATTCTACATAGCGAGGATGATAATCTGACAAAAAAAATAACAATAAATTTAAACTTGTCCTGATGTACGACATTACTTGTAGACAAAGCTGACACGAAGTATGTATGGTTAAGCTAAGGTTAATGAAATCCATAAACTTTCCATTGGGAAATAACTCTAAGACTATCTTGAAACTCTCTTGCTTACTTCTTCTTATATATATATATATATATAAGATCTCTTATCCTATAGGTGGGGCCATCTTCTAACCGTCTCATCAGGCCAATCTGTGAAATTTTATCTTTACACTTGACATGCTGTAAATCTTCGTCTATTGGGAGAACTGATTGGTTTCTTATATTTTTTATTGTGAGGTGTCATAATACTTAGGTGTGGGGGAGGTGTTCATGAGTTGACAAATGATAACGCCTAGAAGAAGTAAATCTTTGTAAAAATTTTGTATTATTTTCATGATACAGGTTATTAAATCAACAATCATTTTATATTGAAGTGCTAAACTCTTGTGTGCTATAAATTGTTGTATATGTCCTTAACAGACCACTCTATTGGTTTATTTTTGTTACATGTTGTTCATTGTAGGTTTGACATTACATTTTTGTTATAGGTTGTTCATTGTAGGTTTAACATTACATGTTCTATGAAAGTGGATTGAGTGAGCATGGTGGCAAAATAAAAAAACAATGGAACACTCTTAGCCTGCCTCAACTCCTATTCACTATGTTCGTGGCCTCTGAGGAATCAATTGCCTCAGCTACAAAGATCCCAAGAGTTGGAGACCGCTGATTTAAACACCACCAGTTGCCAAGAGCAAGCTATAACAGGGTTTTCAAAACTGAATTTTAGAACATCTCTGGAGCTAAGGGATACTCCAAGAAGTGGATAAAAGAGGAGCTAATCAACCCTCTCATAGTCATCACCAGATTGATTACATGTGAAGGTAGATATTCCCTCTTTAAAGCCTGTCAATTTCGATTATTAGCTCACTTTCAGTTCCATAAGCCATTGTAACTTTTCCTTTTACTTCTTAAAGAGTCTTGAGAAGATGTCTTCCCAAGTGAGGAAGGATGTAACCAATCCCCATAACAACCTATTTCACCACGACCTTATCAAACTACTTGTCTTATCCGAGTTGGAAAAACAGGAGAAAGCGTGGGATGAGTTCATTTACCAATTTGAAAAACCTCATCTTACAATCAAGACTAGAAAAAAGACTCTTGATCTAGGGACTGTTACTCCACCCAAACCCTCATGCTCAAGATATTCCTTTACCAGACCAAAAGTCCAAGAAACATGTTGATACCCCTGCAGCCTCATCGGGCAAAAAGACCAAGCAACCTATTGCTAACCCCCTCTAAAAACAATAAAGACCAAGAAGCCTATTGCTAATTAATGGCACGAGGACGTGCCATATCTTCGGTCTGGGGGGATTTTCCTGAGCTAAAATTTCTAAGCATTGCCCATTTGTATAACAAAACTCATGAGAAGAGGAAGTAGGATTTCTGTCAAAATTTTGTCATACTGTCTTTTTACAATGTCTTGGGATATTATATCAGCAGTTGTTTGTATTGGTATGCTAAATTATATACTGTTGACATCATTGTGTGTGTTATAAGCTCCTGCGCATTTTTTGTTTATGCTATAGAAGACTACTTATACTTAACTACTCTTTGTGACAAATACAGAGTGATTACAACTGCTAAATACTTACTGTCATTTGTATTCCAAGCTTATGAAAAGAGGATATGTTGTTTGAATTGTTACATATTGATGACAAGAAATAACAATTCTCATGTTCACCATGCCTACCAATACAAACCAATCCTTTTGTTAGTATCTTCCAGTTCTTTCAGTCACCAGTGATCAAATTTACTCTTTCATGTGATTGATAGGATTATTAGGTCAAATTGTTATATTTTCAAGATAAAATTCTCAAATACAATTTGACATATCTTGGTTGTAAAATTTTCATTGGTGTGTCTAAGTTCATTGGTGTGTCTAGGTGTCAATAATTCTCCCTCTACTCATCCAAGGTCATAAATCTTCATCATGGTCATATCATCATTCCTTGTCATAAATTTTCAAATGATTGTCTCGGTCAAAGTTCTACTTCAAAATTGGTTTCTGAATTAAGGAAGATGCATTTGAAAAAAGTGAAAGAGGTTTTTGTCAATAATAGACCAAGAAACAAAAATATCCTTCATTTTATGCACAGGTGTTATTGTTTGAGAGAAATTCCCCAAATACAGTCGCTATAGGAGGATTTATGCACATTTGGACAACTTGATTCGAAGTCAGTTTTTCAAAGGTTTGGAGAAGGTATTTGCAGTGCTTGATGGTTCCATTGTGTAGAAGAAATCATAAAATTTCCACCCATACCACTTTCAGCCCAAAAATCCTCTAGGAAGGCCTCCAAAATCCCTATCAAAGACCACACTGTGATTCTGCTAAGAGCACGCTGCGCTTCTGCAAGTTTTGTGTAACCAACTTCAAGATGAGATTCTGAACAAATGGGAAAGTAATTTTGAAACATGGAGGATTTTTTTTCTCATAACATACCAAAACACAATAACCTCTCTCAGTTTTTGAATATACGTTATGGTTTGGGATATATTCTATCATCTTAGAGGCCTATGCTTTCAAAAAATAAAACACTATGTTTTTCCTGTTTTAGTCATGTTTTCTTTTCGTGTTTTCCTAACAACTAGAAGTGAGTTTTTGAAAACCAAGAGGGGTTTTTATCAAGGACATATTAAAAAACAATAACTTCTCTCAATTTCTAAATATACATTATGGTGTTGGATATATTCAATTCTCTTAGAGGCCTAGCTTTTCAAGAAATAAAACACTCTGTTTTTCCTGTTTTAGTCATGTTTTCTTGGCATGTTTTTCTAACAACTGAAAGTGAATTTTTGAAAACCAAGAGAGGTTTTTGTCAAGGACATATTAAAAAACAAAAACCTCTCTTAGTTTTTACACAGGTTTTACTTTATTTTAGTTACAGGTGTCACTTTGATACCTATTTTTCACAAGTTCGCGATTCCAGAATTGTTGTGCTTATGGGAAGTCACTTTTGGAACTAATTTTGCAGAAGTAAAATTGCTATTTTTCATGGTTTAAAGGATCAAGGGTATAATATACATCTCAAGTCTTCCTCACATGTCATCAACAACCTCCAAAAATTCCAAACCCTCCAGTTCAAACTTAGAGAGCATGAAACACTAAGTTGTCATTTATGCCATGATAACATTGTCCTACAAGCCAAGATGAATTCTCTACAGCGTTAGGTTGATGATATTACCGCCACCAATAATAGTCTCTGGATGCAATTGAAACACCATGAAAATCATAAGTCAAAATCCCCGGGTCAAGAGGGAGAATCTTCTAAAGCTAATCCACCCCCTCCTTCGCAAGTTTCATCATGAAGGGCAATTTCTTTTTGTTTGCAGTGGGACCTGCAAAATCTTAGGTGTGGGGGTAATGTTGGGCCCGAGATATGATCAATTTTATGATGGTTATTATACACTTTTGCCGCATGTACATATGCGTTTTTCATATTTTAAAAGGATATTTTTGAAGAATTTCATGATAAAATGGTATGATCGACACTAGGTACGTGTGATTCATGTTTAATGATTATATTGAGTATAATTCATCATGTTTTATGATTGCCAAGATCTAATTCACGTTTTTTTGGTGTTATAGGGAAAAAACACACCACGCTTCTGCTTCCGACACTTGATCCGACACTCCTTCCAGCACTCGTTTCGGTACCCGATCCAACACTCCGTCCATCACCTCTTCCTGCACAAAAACGGAGGGCGATTTGGTGTTTATGGTATTGGCGGCCAGTGGGGGACGAATTAGAGACATGGGTTTTGTTGATGCTTATCCCCTCCAGCTACTGAACTCTTGACAAATCGATTTTGGGTTGTTATGGCAGATGATTATTGGCTAGCTCTGTTTCGACAGTTAGGGCACCATTAATGAAATTTGCCAATTTTAGAAGTGGTTCGAACCTCCCGTGATCGACCACTTGGTCTGTAAACATTATAAATAGCACCGTGGTGGTCAGATAATTGTTAAGCAGTAGAAGAAGTCGTGTTTTAGAGCCAAAAATGATTTTGGCTCTGTTTTTGCATTTTTCAATTGTCAGAATTGTATAAGACTGCGTTTTTCAAGTTTTAATGGTGAAATCGTTTTGCTGAGCTTGTAGTGTGCATTTGAGAAGTGACCACGACTTGTTGGGGGGCCCACCAGCAGTCTGGTAACTGTCTTTGTGTTGTTTATGCATTTCATAGTTTAGTTGTTGTCTTTATTTTCTGTACATGCATATTTTTCATTGTGTTAATTAGTTTGATGTAGTTTAATTGTTTTGATTCTCTTTTACAGGTTAGAATGATGAGATGTGTTAACATGTATTGATCTTGTAGATTAAGAATGAATTTGCAAATCCCTAGACTAACCCCATGCACAATTAGATATTAGATTATGCTTTCTTTTATGATTTTGTAGTCAAGTTTAAAACAAAGTTTTAAATAGAATAGAACAAAGTTTTAATTTGGGTTTTCTTTGACAAGGATTTGATGGATGGATAGAGTTAATTTCAGTTTTTAATGATAGATTGCTTATTTCAGTTTTATATAGATTTTGCTTACTTAGTTGTTGATTAATGTAGTTGTTAGTCATGTTTTAAATTTATGTTTTTAAGCATTTCTTTATTGCAGTTTGAATTGTTAGAATAGATGTAGCATAGTTTCATTTATGTAATTTCCTTTCCTAGAATTAAATTGCAATTATATTTCTTAGTTAATGGTTGAATCTAGTTTTTCTTATGTAGTATAGAAGTATAATGATGATCTCGTTATGTTGTTGATGGTTTATACATGAATATGTAGGGTATTTAACATTGCTTTTGTCATGGCTAAACTCTCCTTGGATTGTTTAATCCATACATTTCACTTTGTCATTGAGATCAGTGTTGAGATTATACTACTTGAATTGTCCTTTGTCGTCAAGTGTCGTCGATATATCATCCGACACCGAAGACATTCACACAACCACTGCCATTATATTTGAATTGTCATAGGTTAAAAGATAGTTTTCCTGTTTTCATAGATTAAAGATAGTTTCTTGCTTTCGTAGATTAGAAGAGATAATTTTCCTTCTTTCATAGATTAGAATAAAGTTTTATTGCTGTTGTAGGATAGATAGACTTTGCTTTGATAGATTAGATAGTAGTTTGCTTATTATAGATTAAGCATTAGTTGGTAGTTCTTCTTGCTTTCAATAAAATAGATTTCCTTTCATGCATTAGGAATAGTTTTGCATTAAGCATTTAGTCCAGTTGCCTCTTAGATTTCCTTTCATGCATTAGAAATAGTTTTGCATTGAACATTTAGTCCACTTGCCTCTTAGGCTAGATAGTTGTTCAATGAGAAGTTTTACTTTGATTACTTGCAGTAGTTAGTTGTTTTTACTTGTCTATTTCTTTAGTAGGTTAGTTAGGTTTCTTTGCTTGCTTGTCTATTTTCTTTAATAGGTTAGATAGGTGTTTTTGCTTGCTTGTTTATTTATTTGCTTTCATAGGGTAGTTTCTCATTGAATGTAGGTTGGCAARTTAAAATAGTTTGTTTTTGTTAGTTGTTCATTATTATGCTTAGTAGTTTTCCTTTGCTTATTGTTGAACTAGTTTGCTTTGAATAGGGTTTTTGACTTGCTTTTCTTAGGACTATCCATTGATCCTTGGCCCAAAAGTACTTAGGTTACATAGTTTCAATTTTCTTAGTAGGGTTTTCTCATTAGATAGCTTTGCTTGAATAGATTAGCCTTTAGATAGCCACTTCCTTAGTTAGACTATACTATTACCAACCCTTCTACCTTTGGCATATATTTTGCTACAACTCTAAGTTTACTTACCTCGGTTTGACAATTTAACTGAGGGTTTTTAGTGTGTTTTTAGTGCATATAGAACACCCATCACTTAGGTAAGACTGATAACACAAAGACAGTGTGAGTTTTAAACCTGCGAAGTAAAGCAATGCATATAGATTCTTAAGCAATACATAAATTAATCAATGGCTCATACACAAAGTACACATAGATTTTATACCGGAAACCCTCAACCAGGAAAACCTTTCTTATTTTCATTATATCGAATTTCACCATTCACCATACAATGTATACAATGTTTTTAGGTATTCCGTAGATACCAAAACCCTAATCCCTTAATCCGCAATTAATTTACAAATCCACTAAAAATAGCAAAATCCGCTAAAAATACCAAAAACCACCCAAATTTTTTTTTTGGGGCGCTGCACCGAACCCCGTCAGCCCCGGGCTACCACCCATTGCCGAACGCTGCACGTAACCAGGGGGGGCATACCTACCCCCCCCTGGGACCCCCCTAGGAAAGCGCCCGGTGCACACGACAGAGCTCTAGGTGAAGGGATCGTCAGACACAGTTGTCGTATCTGACGTGCCCACACACACACACACATGCAGAGAATATAACACATACCCAACAGAGAAAACCCTTGAAGTGTTGGGGTTATGGAGAAGAACACCTAGTGAGGGACTACCTATATAGGAAACAAAAAAATAGGAGGGTCTACAACGTTCAAGAGGCTACCATAATCAATGATGTGGCTAGGTGCATGGCACAAATTTATGCAGCCTTGGGTAATAGACACACTGAACACTAAGCTTCAGTGGTGGAGATGGAAGGTATGACTGCCAACTGTCTTGTTTCCATTTTAATCGACCCTGGTTCTAATTTGAGTTATGTTGCCCCTCAAACTGTTGAGAAATGTAAATTGCAACAAATCAAGCATGTTAAATCATGGCTGGTACAACTAGCCACTAGAACCAAAAGAAAAGTAACAAAGGTCATAGCGGTATGCCAATTCATTATGAATGGATTACCCACCCAAGAAACCTTAAATATACTCCCTCTAGGATCTTATGACCTGCTGATTTGGACTGGTTGGCTGCCTATAAAACCAAGTTGGACTGTTGCAATAAAACTTTAGGGTGTGAAGATGAAGAAGGGAGAAAAATAATCCTACAAGGAATTCAAAATCCTATCTCAATGAGACAAATATCATCCCTTCAAGTGAAAAAGTATTGCAAAAAAGGATGCCCTTTATATGCAATCCAAGTGTTGAACTATGTTGAGGACATTAAACCAAGCCTAGAAGACCATCACATATTAAGAGAGTATAAATATTTATTTCCAGAAGAGGTACCATGACTACCTCCAAGAAGGGATATTGACTTTTCAATAGAACTTACACCAGGAGCAGTGCCAGTGTCTAGAACACCCTATAGAATAAGTACACAAGAGCTAGTTGAATGTAAACTAAAACTAAAGGAGATGTGGGACAAGGGATACATCCAGCCCAGTGTGTCCCCATGGGGAGCACCAACATTTTTTGTGAAAAAGAAGGATGACACACTTAGATTGTGCATAGACTATAGACAACTCAATAAGATGACAATTAAGAATAAGTATCCGTTGCCAAGGATCGACTACTTGTTCGACCAATTAAGGGGTGCTATAATCTTCTCCAATATTGAATTGAAGTATTGATACCATCAAGTCCGAATTAAGGATGAATACATCCATAAAACAACCTTTAGGACAAGATATGGTCACTATGAAATTGTGGTGGTGCCATTTGGGCTTACCAATGCACCAACCACTTTTATGTGCTTAATGAATAATGTACTTAGTAAGTTCTTGGATAGATTTGTATTGGTTTTTGTTGATGAAATCCTAATATATTCCAAGAATAGGGAAGATCATGAAGAAGATATCAAGCTAGTGCTCCAAGTGCTAAGATAGCACCAACTCAATGCTAAATTTAGTAAGTGTGACTTTTTCCAGAAACAAGTTCATTACTTAGGCCATGTTGTTTCTTAAGAAGGAGTGGCAGTTGAACATGATAAGATCAAATCCATTATAGATTTGCCTACCCCAAAGGATGTATATGATATCAGATCCTTTTTGGGCCTAGTAGGATACTATAGGAGGTTCATAAAGGGATTTTCCAAGATTGGTTTCCCAATCACCTCCCTTCAGAAAAAGGAAGTTAAATTCATTTGGACATCAGAATGTGAAGAGAGATTTCAACAACTGAAATTCCTTCTAACCAATGCACTTGTGTTGAATATTGTAGACCCAAACAAGGAATTCCTTGTGTGTATATATGCCTGCAAGGAAGGGCTTGAAGGAGTCCTTATGCAAGAAGGACATGTGATTTGCTACAAATCCAGAAAATTGAATGAGCATGAAGTCAATTATGTAACCCGTGATGTGGAATTGGCTGCCATAGTGCATGTTTTAAAAATGTGGGGGCATTACCTCTTAGGTAGAAGATTTGTGCTTATGATAGACCATAGAGGGTTGAGATATCTGTTTGAACAACCAAAACTCAATGCTGGACAAGCTAGATGGATGCCTCTCCTTAGTGAGTTTGATTTTGAAATAAAACATATCAAAGGAAAAGAAAATAGGGTGCCTGATGCCCTTAGTAGAAGTATGAAAGTAATCCACTTGGAAGCTATAAGCACCTGTGAAACAAACGTCAAGGAGAGATTCAAAAGTGCACAAGAAACATATTCATTTTTCAAGACTGCGAAATCATACTTAGAGAAAGAGCCCACATGGATTAAGTATGAGGGTTATCAATTATTGAATGATGGTCTGTTAACTTACAAAGGTAGGTTGTATATTTCAAATTGTGATGACTTGAAGAGGTTCATAATGGATGAAATACACAAAAGACCATATGTTGGTCATCTTGGTTATCAGAAAGTGATCACCACTACTAGGAAACTATTTTATTGGCCCAGACTGAAAAATGACATAGCTGATTATTTAGCTAAGTGTCTAGAATGTCAGCAAGTTAAGGTAGAGCACCGACATATAGCAGGGATGTTGCAGCCCCTACCCATCCCATAATGGAAATGGGAAACCATCTCCATGGATTTTATCACAGGGTTACCAAAATCAACCAAACAAAATGACGCCATCATAGTAGTTGTGGAAAAACTGAGCAAGGATGCTCACTTCATTCCCATCAAATCAACTTGCAAGGAAATAGATATTCCCAGTATTTTTATGAAGGAAATATTTAGACTGCATGAGATGCCTAAGGAAATCATATCCGACCAAGATACAAAATTTACTTCAACCTTTTGGAAATCTCTATTTGTTGGTTTGAGACTAAATTGTTGTTTAGTACAACCCATCACCCTTAAACCGATGGAAAGACAGAGAGGGTAAACAAAGTGTTAGAGGACATGCTAAGGATGCATGTGATGCATCATCCCAAGAAGTGGGAAGACTACCTACCCCTGGTGGAATTTTCTTATAACAATAGTTATCAAGAGTCATTGAAGATGAGCCCTTTTGAGGCCCTCTATGGTAGATATTGCAAGATTCCAATTAGCTGGGATAACCAAGTAGACATAATTACAACCGAGACATATATGATAAATGAAATGGAACAACAAGTGGTTCAAATAAGACAAAATCTAAAAATAGCTTAGGATAGACAAAAGAGTTGTGCGGATAGAAAGAGGACTCCTCGAGAGTTCAAAGCAGGGGATAGTGTGTATCTCCGAGTTAGGCCCAGAAAAAGTTTCTTGAGAATGGAATATTTTTCCAATATGGCACCGCAGTATTGTGGACCCTTTGAAATTTTGGGTAGAGTGGGACCCGTAGCATATAGACTTGCACTACCTCCCACAGTGAAGGCACATAATGTTTTCCATGTTTCGTTACTAAAGAAATATGTACATGATTCTAATCATATAATTGATTGGTATATCATCCAAGTGGAACCAGAGGGATAATTCCTGCCAAAACCACAATGAATAATAGATAGGAAGGAAACCCTACTCAGGAACATAACCATTGCACATGTCAAGGTGTAGTGGAAACACTTTGGCCTAGATGAAGCTACATGGGAAATGGAGGATGCCATGAAACATGCATACCCATTTTTGTTTACTTCTGTACATACAAAGCACATTGGAATATAGAACATCGAGAATGATGTTCCTTTAAGGGGGAGGGCATTGTAATACCCCTATTTCCCCCATCTTGTAAATATAACTATAACTTGCCAAAAGACCGTGGAAGACTAAATATGTGTGAATGTTTGATTTGATGAATCTTTTGTTATAAAATGTAATGTATGTATTTATGTTATTAATTAAATATGGATAATGTTGCATAACTACTGAAAGGGGGGTTTTCCAAAATAGACCATGATGATATGAGAGAGATTTTGAGGGTAACTAGAAATGGTTGAGATGACCCCCTCACCAAACCAATGCCTTACTGGATTTAATGTCTTATACCTAGAACAATCCTTTGACCCAGAAAATGAATTACCAGTCAGAATGGTAGCTAGAAGAGTCCTCCTCAAGGGTTAATGAGGAGATGGGGCAAATTACCCATCTGTAAGACTTCCATACCTGACCACGAGCTGGGGATTTAGACCCACACAACCTTGCTGAGGAAGGAAAGAAAATAGGTAATTCGTGGGCAGAGGTAGATCTGCATGAGGAGGTAGATTTGAAAGACCAATCTTGAGAAGAGAAAAGAGCGTTTTGGATCTCTGGTTCGAGGAAGAACTGAGAAATAAACTCGTTCTGGGCGTAAGAAGATACTTTAATGGTTTTTGTTACAAGCTGATAAACGGGGTTGACGAGTGACTATGGAAGTACTTGTGCATACCTCCTTGCTTGGTACAGAGAAAACCTGTTTCCAATCTCCTGTGAGAGGATGAGATTAACCTCCATTCATGACTATCGTGGAGCAAGAACATAGAGTCCCTCTCAGAGCATCATGATCTAGCTTGAGGGTGGCCAACGATAAATCCATTTAGGAGTGGATATGCCTATGGTTGGGTGGAAACAAGCACCCCTTTCAGCAGTCACTTCATGAATTAGGGTTTTTCGATAAGTATTTTCATACTCTATGTATTGAAATGGAAATAATGATTGAATATATTTATATGTCTATGACTGAGTTATGTGTTGAATGATTAAGGTAGAAATATGTATTGTCTCTCCATGAACCTCTTATTTTGAATGGTCTTCTATTTCCCCCATATTAGCGGCTAGAGAGCTATGGGATGTAAGTCTACAAGAGTGTCGGGGAAGGATTTACTGGGATGCTTACATCCTGCCGACCTCTAGAATCTACCTTCATGGGAATACTAAGTTCAAACCCTATGGAAGGAGGGTGCCTCCTTAAGACATTTAACTTGTGTGACCAAGGGCTCATGCTTGTGCCCTTAACCAATTCATGGCTAATATATTAGCGTGTAGCCCATAAGAATTTTCGAAGGACCCATGTGATTAAGTTCTGGGAACCCTACGCTAGGACCGAAAGGAGCTAAGACTTTCTGGCTTCGAAACTCCAGGAGTTCGGAGCTCTAGAGTGTTTTGACCTTACCATTTGTAAACCAGCCGAAGACAACTGATTTTTACGGTTAATCACGAGGTTGAACGACACCTGGCGGTCTCCCTAACCGTGGCAGATAGAATTACCCCATCGTTAAACCTTGATCCATTCATCAATTGCAAGTTAACATGAGCCACAGATCCATGGGTATTCAAGAGTCCCCTTGGCTATTGGATCTATGCCAAGTTAACTTCGATGAAGTCCTACTTCTGAAGAACAAAGATGTTATAACACCAAACTCCCCGAACGCCAAATTTATGAAGTGATGAGAGTTGTGGATCTGGGGAGTTCGTTAAGAACCCCTCTTAACCATCTGATCATCTAGTAGTGGGGCCTGTGTAAGGTACTTCAGCGAAGTCCTACTTCAGGAGAAAGGAGCAACCATCATGCCGAAATATTCGAAGGTCGAAGCTACGAAGTGACAAGGACAATAGATCTAGGAACCCTTCGGGATCTCCCCCAACTGTTAGATCTAGGCCATGGTCAGCCTAACATTGACCACTCTGGGAGCAAGGAGGAAGTCACACCATAGATCCCTCGAACGCCGAAGTTACGAAGTAACAAAGGTCATAGATCCAGTGGTATACATGGACAAACCTTGCCCGTGAGATCAAAGGGCTTGGAAGGCCATCAGTCTGGAGTGACATGGCATAGCGACATCATCCATGATGGCGTGGAACCATGATTGATGTGCCACATGTCACCTAGATTTGAATGTCTCACAGAACCTATAGGCCCATTAAAACATGACACATGTCACCCCTGTAGGAGCAATGTGTCATCTCTGCCTTACCGCATGTCACCCCTGACACTTGCTTACTTGGTCCATTTGGCATGTGGATTACTTGGGACCCACCCCTCCTTACCTTCGCATCTAGTATGTCACCATGTGCGAGGGTGGACCCTTTGGGAGTCTGAGACTTTGGGAATTCAGTGGTTTGGGGTGCAATATCGAGGATAAGATGAAAGGCCCAAAGGTCGAAGCCACGTGGCGAGGTTTCAGGTTCCTTTGGGAATTTGGGACTTCGAAGGACATGAGTGTAGAACAGAAAAGGGTCGATCAACGCCAAAGCACTGAATGCCGAAACACCCCCTATAGCTTATGTGTTAAATGAAGACCCAGTTCCGTCATTGGATGGAATGGTGGACGAACCTCCCCGTGGATGTAGGAACTCTAGGATGGTACGAATGAGGTGGAACCACGTGGATTCCATGTGGCCCTCAACTAATAACGCTAGAAGAACTTCGGGAGGCCATAACTTGTAAACCAAAGGTCAGATTAGAGCCTGATAACAATTGTTAGAAAGCTACAGTGAGTAGAAGAGGAGGAATACCTCGAGTAGGGGATTCAAGATGATTAGAGTAAGCAAAATTTTGATGCCCCATCCCTAGAAAGGGTACTTAGGGGTTGGGTATGTTACAGTGAAGGAGGCATGGAATATCCTACTGATACCAACTAATCATGTAGCATTAAACTCATTCAATAGAAGCTATGCAAGTATGAGTTTGATGTACTTATGCTGCATAATTGTTGAATGGAATTTAGGTAATAATTTTCCTCATCCAGAATTAATATTTGAAGTGTATTATTGTGTGTATTTGAATGCATTTAAAAAAAATGATATACCACTGGGTATGGTAAAGGATGAAGGCATGAGATAGTTATAAAAGTTGTTTATTTTTTAAATGCATGCATATGACATAGTAGCATGTCATGATCTGTTGGTTATGAGTTAATAACCAAAGAAAATAAAGGGGTATGACCCTCTTATAGAAGTGAATGCCAACAAATCTAACAATGTGTGAAGCCATGACATGGTTGGTTATGGAAAGGATATAGTGCCACACAAGTATCCTATGGTATTCCACTTATAATTAATGTTTGAATTGCAACCTTTTTTCCAACACAGAAGAGCACCACATAATTGTTTTCTTGGTGTAGTGTTTGGGACAAAAAAGGAAGGCATCCAAATGGTTGAACACACAAGGGGAAGTGTATGAATGATGTGTCGAGGCATTGACGAGACCTTCCAATTCGCCATTGTGGGATGCATGATTTAGATAAAGGGAATTATGAAAACCAATGCAAATATGCATTGAGTAACATATATGAATAGGTCATGAAAGTATGGAAGTGTTAGATTTGCACTCATGTATCCTAAGATATAATTATTTATGCTTGAATGCATTTATTGAATTCATTTTGGTGAATGCATGCATATATGATATTTCATGAAAATGATTATGCTAACAGCTGAGATGTTGAGATCATTTAGTGATAACATTTCAAGAACTGTTAGATATTGCAACGAAAAAAGTTGCAGGTTAAAGTAGTCATATGAAGATTGACTACATAAATCTCTGTCAGGGGAACAAAGTGATGAAAATAATTATGTATAGAAGAAGGAAAAACTTACTTATTGATAATACATGTGCAGGGAATGGTATTCTCATTCCATTTGATAAATGGATTGATAACTGTGATTGAATTGTTAAATGTAAATAATTCTGAAATCACTTGTGAGATTTTGTAAGTATTACAATAAAAGTATATTGTACAGGAAATACTAACAATGTGTTTGGATGAATGCAAGATTGGAAGTATCGCAGGAAAAGTGGTCTCAAGTATGGAAATGCTGAAAGCCATAATAAAGACTGATGCCTATTGCTACAACAACCAAGAAAATATGAGATGGAATCTCATAATTGGGAAAAAAATTGAATTTCCTTATATAAACAATTTGAATTCATAAATGGAATTGTTATGATATTGTCTCATGTTGACTGTATGTATGTGATACATATGAGATGATGGTTATTAAGGATATAAATTTTAGAAAGAACAATGAGCTAAATTCTTGTCCGAAGCAGCTTTGTGGAATAAAGAAAAAGACTTCCAGTTGAAGTATGAAGACATTAATCTGGCACTTGGGAAGAAGAGTGCCAGAAGGAAAACACACTTCAAAAACAAAGGCTTGGAGCAAGTGAGTTCCAATGGACCTATTATAGTCGTGAATATGCAACACGAGGAGCATGAGGACATCATGCAAGAAGAATATTTCCATATTTTGGATATTTTTGAATATACATTGGATATAATGCACTAAGGACAACACATAAATAAGGGGGAGGGGAATGTAATACCCCCAGGTTGATCCCCAATTGTAACTGTACATATGTTCTATAAGATGGTGAGCCAAGATATTATAGGTCAGGGTTACTGTGATATTATTAGGCCAAGGAGCCAAGATGCTAAAAGGCCAATGAGCCTATCATTGTAATATGTATTGTTGGATTACTGAGAAGGGGGGGGGGGTGAATCAGTAATAGAGCAATTTAATCATTTTTAACCATAAAATACAAGTGTTATATCAATGTAGCATTATCATCCAATAGTTGCAGAGTAAATAAACAATGAACAAATGAGCAATCATACACATACACAATACACCAATGTTTTTACATGGAAACCCAAAACAGGAGAAAACCACATAATGATTTTTCTTATATATCTTTAAGAATTACATTCATTGGAAGCACCAACTTCTTTTATTTTCCAGCTGCAACTGGAAGGAGGCTCCAACCCCCTAGTTTCTCAGGCTACAACTTGAAGGAAGCTCCAACTCCCCAATTCTCTGGCTACAACCAGAAGGAGGCTACAACCCCCTATGCTCTCCGACTACAAACGAAAGGTGGCTACAACCACCTATCCTTTCCTCGTCCAAACACTCTGAAATATAAGTAGAATGATGGAACCACTGCCACACTATCACTGTGAGATATACTTCTGTAAACCTGTACCAATCAACCTGCACCAAACAACCTGTAACAATAACCTATGATCAACCTATACCATCAACGAGTGCATAAACCATGCACCAACCTGTACCTCAAACTATACCATCAACGAGTGCATCAACCATGCACCAAATATGTACCAATAATGCATCAAATACACATAAAATATGACTCATCAAGATCTACCAACATCATCAACTATACATCTCATGTATGTGTCAACTCATCAACTACTTGTCTCAACCATGTACCCAACATGTACCTCAACCAAAAGCCCTCATCAATTTCATCATCTAAATATGATTTGTAACTCTATAATAGACCTGGTGTATATGATCACATACCTACAAACCTCCCTTAACTTTAATAACAAGAGACTAGCATTTTCATCAAACTTTACTTTAGTCTCACATGACTAATTTTGGATTAGTCAACATCCCTAACTTGAAATAATCATAACTATGTATCTGTAATGAATAAATATTTGAAAATAGTACACAATGTTCTTCAATATCTTTTATGCAATTCCTCTAGATTTCACTACTTGGAATCTCTCAGAAAATGAGTTATAGCAAAAATGACATACCTTGTTGAATTATGGCTTATTCTAGAGAGAGAAATTGTAGAGCGTGCCCCACACAGAATATTTTTTGTAAGGATATGAAAATTGATTCAAAGAATACTACAAAATGTATTATAACCAATACATTTGGTATTACTCAATTTGGATATGTTATGAAGAAGTTATGACGTTTTTACCCGAAACAACTGTTTTAGACTAGTTTCAGGACTAGCCACAAACCCTATTTTCCACGGCGTGTAACTCCAAAAATAAAACGACCCACAAGCTAAGATTTTTATCAAAACTACTTGGATATGTTTCCTTAACGGTCTCCCAATTTCACGGTCTGAATCATTCTAATTTTTTTTTTATTGCGAAAATGGTGAGATGACATGTAAATAACATACCTTAGAAAGCATCATCAAAAGAATTTATCCTCCCTTGAATTCCGGCCTTCTTTACTTCACCTTCCCTTTGAAATTAGGCTTAGATATCATTTGGTTACCTCAATCACTTTTAGATATTCAATATGCTCAAGTGTGATTAAAATGAGAGAGCCTTGCCTCTTATTTATACTTTCATGTAGCTTCCTCAAGGAGTTACTTTTTAACAATCTTAACCCACTTTCCTTGTTTTAGGGTTAACCCACTTCTAACCACTTGTCCACTTAGTAATTTATCCATTAAATTTATTATTTAAATAATTTATTTTATATCCACTTTGAATTATAGTACACTCATCACTTCACTTTATTATTTACCTTCTAAAATATCTTAAACCACTTTCCTTATTTTAGGGCTAACCCACTTCTAACCACTTGTCCACTTAGTAATTTCTCCATTAATTTTATTATTTAAATAATTTCTTTTGTATCCACTTTGAATTATAGTACACTCATCACTTCACTTTATTATTTAAATAATTTCTTCTTTGCAACCACTTTGACTACTTTGACCTTTTGGGGCTTCTAGATGACTCATGAGGGTTCTCCAACTTCACATGGCCATAAATCTCTAACCATGAGGATTTATGTGACGTTCCACATACGACCAGAAATGGCATGACATGTAATATCCATCCAGAATATTCCAACCTTCAAATATATTAAAACTCATACCATTATACATCAAACAAACTTGGGTCCATTAATCAAACCTTTATGCTACCATAATTCACTACCAGACTTTCTTCAAGGGTTGACATCAATGACAACCAACCCAAATAATTAACATGTATCACTCATATTATTAATAAAATACATCGTTGTTGTAGAACAACCATATAAAAGAGTATTGGGGGATAGAGCTCTAGTAGAGGGAAAGATGGATAAGGGTCTAGGATGAGGAGCTAAGCCAAGGGGGCTTAAGTCAAGGAAATATTATATTAATAATTCCTAAAGTCTAAATCATGAGATATCCGATCCTAATTTTTTAGGATGGGGAATGTATACCCAAGCGGGGCTCATGAAACTTCCATCATGACAAATGTTAAGTCGGGGACATGCTGATTTATTGGAGGAACTTAGTGTATTTCGCGAGGAATTCTCGTTATTCAGGGATCATTCACTCTTACCATGGATACGAGGCCATCACCTATATGGGGAAAGATTTGGGGAGCTATTGGTAACAAGAAAACTAATATCTTGGAGATGTGGAAGTGGGTTGTCAGGCCCTTGTGCGTCTAAAGAGGTGGGTTTTCAGGCCCGTGAATAGTCCCTCTAGTGAGAGAATTGTTGAATATTGTTGTCAGTGCGTTGGAAAATTAGCTGTAGAGCTCTGATATTTTTTGTCCGGCCTGTTGTTGAAGCCCCTAAAGGGAAAAGGGACAACCAAATGACTATTGATCAGAGAAGGAGTACACTTCCTGGGGTGGGACAACCAAAGGACTATTGATCAGAGAAGGGGTACACTTCCTGGGGTGGGACAAGCATGTGAGAAATGAGAGCCTGAAGGCTAGTTACAATAGTTGGCACCTTGACCTAAGATTTATTATGCTGATTAGACCTTAGTATCACTTAGGAAGCCTTCCCTAGTGGAGTTTGTAGCTCAACTCGAGGAACATATAAGGTCTGCACACAATTGGTGATTTACATAAAATATAAGTGTCCTTATGTGTAATTACATGATGTTTATTATATGCAATATATTTAATCTGTTTGTTGTAACTGTACATATTTATTCATGAGTGGTTTCTATTAGAACAACATATTGTAGCACATGCAGGGAATTTTAGGTAATGGTTGTATCAGATCCATAATGAAGAAAATTCCAAGAATTCTGAATTTTTTAGTTGTGACATAAGTTGAGATTTTCATATAGCATGGCTCAACCTAGATGGTTGGGGATGTTACACTGATCCTCCTACTTCCCCTACACATGTGTCTACACCATCCATGTTTGATCCTCCTCCTCTTCCTCCTCCTCCCCCTCCCCCTCCACATGTGTCTACTCCATCCACTTCTGATCCTCCTCCCCCTCACCCTCCACATGTGTCTGTTCCATCCATGTCTGATCCTCCTCCCCCTCCTACTTCACATGTGTCTACACCATCCACCTATCCTCTGGCTTCTCCTCCACATGTATCACCATCCATTGATCCTACTCCTCCTCCTCCACTTGTGTCACCATCCACCGATCCTTGTCCTTCTCTTTCACATGTGTCATTATCCACCAATCCACCAATCGTCCTCCTCCTCGACATGTGTCACAATATTTTTATGATTTGGACACTATGTTCACATTGGGTACGGCTACATATGTTGATCTTGATAAAGAGACATTTGATAGTGTACTTATGTCGACATTTCTTTCTGACATTATTATCGATATACCCTCTACCTCTGGTAGCAGAGACATCGATGCATCTGTCTCTGGTGGTGGACCTAGCTAGTAGTGGTACTGATTGACATGTATATTGATTATTTTATATTTGACTTGAGATGTGTATATGACATGTTTATTGCAGATTTTGTTGAGATGTATGTTTGACATATATATTCATCTATATATCGTTCATGTATATTATGTTTTTCATATAATGTTGTGGTTGTTGTTTGATTTATAAAATGTATTATGAGTATGCTAATGATTAACATTGCCAATGATTTCTCTGTTTTTAAGTTAAATTTGAGATGTATCACTCATTTAAATTTCTAGTTGCCATATAATATTTAACTTTACTTTTTGAGATCATTTAATTTGGATTGTGATTGCAAAAAGTTATAACCATTAATGCCATATAATGTTTAACTCTTCTTCAAGGTGAATTGTTTGTTGTCCAACAAGATACAAATGTTGATTAAACGTGTTTAGAAACAAAAATACTTAAATATGATGAGTGAAATGATTGTGATTTGAATAATTATGTCTTTTTCATATATGATAATAATAACACTATAATATAATTATTCACTAATAATAATAATGCTATTTTTTAAAATTTTTATTATTCAAAGATTACAAGACAAAGTTATAATATAATTGATTTACTAAAATCATTATTATTATATTTTTTTAATATATTTTTTTTTCCAAAGATTTTATTAATTTATGTTATCAAACTATTATAATATATATAATTTATTTAATTAAATTTAAAATACTAAATATAAATATAAAGAATAATAATACATTTTGATCAATACACTTCGATGAAATGGTTTCACAATTTTTTACTCTAATACTAACTTTATGAATCTTCTATTAAAAACGAATATTACCGAACATTTTATAATTAATATTTTAAGAATTAGTAAATTTCACAAAATTACCGAACTTTTAGATAACTATGGATCAATAAAATTTTCCTTAATTATGACTAGGCTCGAGAAAAATAATCTTTTAGAATTTCATGTCCTGCCTATATTGACATTTATTTCAAGGAGAATGTAAAAAAAATGATTAATATAAGTTTATATGATTATAAAATTAAATGATGTAGTGGAATAGGTGAAGGCCATGATAGTTGCACTAGTTAAGGTTGAGAATGCCATCAAAGTTGGTAATGCCAACACCACAAGTGTGATTCTACAACTCATAGGTGTTGCATGAAGTTATTTTGTTGGAATTTTCCTTGGAAGTTCCATCCAAGTAAGTATATATTTATTTAATTTTTTATTTTTTCAAGCAATAAAAATTTTGAGGTTTGATTTTTTAATATCTTTATTTTTTTATTAAATAAAATATAATTTAAAATAAATATTTACTACTGTCACCAACTTTGTGATATCTCAATTAATGCTTAGTACTTCAACGGTTAACATAAACATATGTTAATACAATACAACATAATGTATTTTCAATATGGTGGTTGTAAATGGTTGTTAACTTTTCATATCCAACATAATTATAAAATGAAGTGAAAAAAAAACACATAATTGGCCATTATAGGCACCTATAATAAAATGACACATCTACAATATAAATGTTGAAACAAATCAATCTACAATATAAATGACACATTTACAAATCAATCTTCGTTTCCATCACCATGATTATCTTCCTCGCTTGGCATTGTAACATTGTTGTTCTCAAAAATATGTTTAGATCTCAGATCATGTCTCAGTACGAACCACTAATCCCCATCCAACACATTTGGGTAAAAAAACACTTGGTTGCAATGTTTTGGGAAAACATAAGGCTCCATAGTTTCAACCCACATTTTTTTTTCGAGTTAATACATATTAGTCCACTATCACAATCTTCCTTTACATTTCCCCGGTCGAAGGTATCCCACCACTTGCAACAAAAAAAAACACATTGAAATGATGAGAAGTCCACTTGCATGATCTTGTGTATCTTTCCAATGTAGCCTAACTTCCCCTTTATTAGGTTTTGATCACAATGACTAGCACAACTAGATTGGTCAAACTCGATCTCCACTATGCAATCTTGTGTGATGTGTCCATCATCAACATACTCAGTGTAAAAATGATGTCCATATGCCCACATATATGGGAACAAATGCACTTGTAGAAATGCAAACAAAGGACGATGTCATATGTCTAATAACCTAAGCATTAATAAAATCATAATACATGTTAGAATTAAAATATGCAATATTGTAAATTGAACGCGGTAGTTAGAGAGGTTATTACAAAGTTGTTGCACCTAATCTCTATGTTCAGTGCATCAAGATCTTCTCCATGTGGGTTATGACCAAACACCACATATTTCTTTTGTATCTCATCAACCACCCAACTATTGGGACACATTTTGGCATATTTTATTTTAAATGATCAGGATAAAGCATGCTTCTACCATTCAAATGTCTGAATGCTTTCCTGTCACTAACCCATTTCATTCTTTTTTCTTCATACAACACAACCCATGGTTGATTTGCTTCCGCATTGTAAAGAATGAATTTATTGATGGCATCAATTTCTAAATTCATTGATGTATAAAAAAATTCAAAACAAATAGCATGAGATCAAATATATATTATCAATTTAAAGAATGAATTTATTGATGACATCAATTTCTAAACTCACTAATGTATACAAGAATTCAAAACGAATAGCATGAGAGAAAATATATATTATCAACTTCAATGAAAACAATTTCTTTGTACTTAATTGACAAAATATAAGTGACTTACTCTTTATCAAGCACCTTTTTTCATTCATTTGGAGTAGCTCCCCTTTCCTTTTGTCCTCATCTTGATGATCGTCCAAAACCACTGCCCCTAGTATGTCGTCAATTTTCTTGATGTATTAAATGGCATAGTAGAGCGACTTGTATATTATGTACCCCTCTGCAATAGAGCCCTCTGTCTTTTCCCCTTGTTGAACAAACCCATACAATTTTTTCATGAACCTCTCTTTAAGAAGAACATCCAATGACATGAGAGCACCCCAACTAATTCAACCTCATCAATTAGGTGAATTAAAAGATGGACTTGCAAGTCCATAAAACTCGTGGGAAGTTCCTTCTCAAACATACAAACAATATCAACTATCTCTCGACACGACCGTGGAATGCTAGCCATATGAATCTTCTTTGATGTGATCCAACATACAAATGCATAAATTTTTTATATGGAACATCGCAGGTCCTTGGGGAAGTCATGGTTCACACAACCATGCATGAGAAAATGATAATGACACTACAAAATAGACACACACATCATTAATTTCCAAAAAAGTGTGAGTGCATAGCATTTTTTACTGATAGTATAAAAGAAGAATCATGTATTCAACATACATACCCTTAGAAGGTTTATATGGTCATGTGATTTCAACCCCCGAAAATTTCCTTTTATAGTGAAGGAACATCATAGAGTCAACCCATATAAAGAAGGTGCCTTCACACCCAATATAACATACTTCACCATAGAAAGATCATCTTTCTTTAAAATCCATGAGACATCACCTTCTTTAAAAGATCAAGAGGGACCAACCTCTCCTCTAGCTTCTTTTGTTGGCCAATGTCTCTTTTTAGTATTTAAAGCAATAATATCTCTCCTAAGAACCAATGTGTCACTTTTATTCAATGATATGTGCCTCCATAAAGAAGATGAAACATTTTTGAATATATGCATGGGATCGAGTAAGTGGCCAATGTTAGGATATTTAGACACTTAGGAGTTATTTAAGATCTACTTGGTCTAATGTGTTGTTAGGTAAAAGTGTGTCTCTTAGTGTGTTTCTTTAGTATGCATTTGTATGCATTTGTAGTTAGGAAATCCAACGGTCACGATATGTTCCCGACATAGAGTGATCCGATGGTTTATATTCTCCTCAATCTTAACGACCATTGATCCATGGATTAACACTCGATTGGTCCATGATCTATATTTAAAGAGCATGGAGGGTCATTTGTTGATGATCGATTGTGAAAAACTCTCTTGTAAAATCTCTCTGTAATATTTTTCTTTTGCATTAATAAATTGCTCCAAGTGGCCGCGTTGGCTGGAAACGTGGATGTTTCCCCGTAGGGGTTCTACCACATCAAAAAATCGGTGTGTTGATCTTTGATATAGTTGTGTGAGTGGTTACTAAAGGTGTTCGTCCTCGGTTGGAATACTTGTGTTGTCGAACATGGTATCGGAGCCTGTTTGAAGACCCACTCCTGTTGTAGATCAAGATCGTGAATCTGAGTTACCTCATCTCCATTTTATATCATTTCCATACATTTATGGTATGAGAGGAATGTTCCATTGTTTCCAGATCACTCTTTTCAGTTAGGAACACTTTTTGTTTCACTCGAAAAGGTTTTCGTTTGCCCAAGATACGACCATTTCAGTTAGATCCAGAGGTATAAAGCTTGAATACACATTTTAAAATTTTTTGCAGAATATTATTTTGGTTTTATATTATTTATTTTCGGGTTTCTACTCTTTTAGATCTGCGTATGCTCTTTTCCCCATGACTTGTGCAATCTCAAAAAATCAGAAACAGACAGGAAAATGTGCATCTTCTGGGTAAGCTAACCGAGATCTAACCTTTGTTGTTATCGAGAAGCAATTTTTTTTTCTTGTGTAAAAATAGTTTTGTGTGCACGCTCTCCAAGACCATCTTCAACAACAACAACAACCCCAATCATCTTACTAAACAATACAATATGCTAGACCATTTGGTTAAAAGTTGCTTAATTAAGTAAGAGGCCTTGAGTTCAAGTCTCTCTTTTGTTACTTTAAAAAAAATAAAAATCATGCTCAAATTGTAAAGTGTATTTCACTTCAAGTATAAAAGTGAATCACTATAAAGTAACTTTTATAGTAACAACAACTTTTAAAGTAACTATAAAGTGAATCACGCTCTCCAAGACCGTCTTCAACAACAACAACAACCCCAATCATCTTACTAAACAATACCATATGCTAGACCATTTGGTTAAAAGTTGCTTAATTAAGTAAGAGGCCTTGAGTTCAAGTCTCTCTTTTGTTACTTTAAAAAAAATAAAAATCATGCTCAAATTGTAAAGTGTATTTCACTTCAAGTATAAAAGTGAATCACTATAAGTAGCTTTCATATTTTATTTTAGAGATATTTATTTTTAATGCAACTTTTCTTTTATAAAGTAACTTCATTGTAAAAATGATCCCCACTTCTCTTTATAAAAGTGGGTCACTTCATAAAACAACTTACACCACCACGTGGTCCTTTGGTTACCAGTTATGCCGTTTTTAAAAATGGCATAACTTTCACATCCAAAGTTCATTTTTAGTGCCGTTTTTTTTTAAAACCGCATAATTTTTCGAGATAATTCCATCCAGATCATTAGTTTCAATTTTTAAATCCATATTATCTACATATTTAATATGGATTCTTCTAGTAATCGTTTGCTTACTAGCACCAAGTACTTCCAATGAAAATCTCACATGAAAGATTTATTAAGAAGTAAAGGCTTGTACCAGATTACCTTGGGAAAGGAAAAATCACCCACTGATGATGATAAGAAAGTCAAATGGGATAATAGGAGTGACGAAGCACGTGGACTAATCAAAATGTCCATCTCTCCTGATTTAAGGTTCCACCTTAAAGAAATTGATGACCTTGAAGAAGTTTGGGAAAAGATTGAATCTGTGTTTTGTAAACTCAATATTATTCAAACACAACAGTTAGAAAATCAAGTACTGAACTTAAGTTCAAGTGTTTTTTCTTACCTTTGAGATTATTTATCTAAGTTTAAAACACTCAGAATTTTATGTGAAGAATGTGAGATAAAAATGGATGAAGAGTGTTACATCTATCTTATTCTTTCTAAGCTAGGTAGTGCATATTCCATGTTTGTATCTACCTTTTATGCCATGAGAGAGGCTCTAGGGAAAGCTTATCAAAAACCCACTCTTAGAGTCATTTTGTGCTGCTTTGATTAGAGAGGAAGATAAGCTTGTACAACTTGGAGTGATCAACACTGCAGGTACCTCCAACAAAGCCTTAGTTGCCCAAAAGAAAGATAAACCCAAGTATCCCAAGAAGAAACATCCTCGCTACAACAACAAGCAACATAAGGGTCCCAAACCCGCTAAGACAACTTCATCTCCTAATGGTGACAAAGGAGAAAAATATAAAAATTATAAGACTGAAAAACATTGCAACTTTTGTGATAAAGATGGTCATGATGAGTCCAAATGTTTCAAGAAGATGACAGCTTTAGAAGAAACGATGAAGAAGCACAACATCAGTATTGATTCTACTACTTCTTCTTCTTCTCATGGACATGCACTTTCTGCTTCTGGTTTCTCCTTAAATACAACTTCTACTTCTTTTTCTGATGAGTGGCTTATTGATTTTGGAGCATCTTATCATATGGCTAAGGATAAAGACATATTTTCTTCTCTAAATGAATGTAACACCAAGAAAATATTTGTTGGTGATGATAGATCTCTTAGTGTTGTAGGATCTATAAAAGTTCAAGTAGATAATGGTCATTTTAGTGATGTATTATGTGTTCCAATTCTTTCTTGTAACCTTCTATTAGTATATCAAATCACTCATTCAGGTGAAGGTAAAACCGTAGAGTTTTCACCTCACCAAGTTGTAATCAAGGATCTAAAAGATCCTAAGCATGTTCTTGCAACCATAATTGCTGATGATATTACCAGGTTGTACAAGTTTGACAACTTTGGGTCATCATATTTTTGATCAGTTTTTGTTGCTCATAGTGATGACTTGAGAAAACTTTGGCATGGGCGGTTTGGTCATCTAAAATATCACTCATTCCATAAACTATGTAATCAATAGATGGTGACTGGTCTTCCTCCTTTTTCATGCAGAGATAGTGTTTGTTATGGTTGTGTTCTTGACAAACATCATCGGGACAATTTTGACAAACCTCTTGGCACGCCTCAGGCCCTTTGCAGCTTGTTCACAGTGATTTGTGTGGTCCACTTTCTTCTACTTATTTTTCTGGGTGCAAGTATTTCTTAACTTTCATTGATGATTTTTGCAGACGTACTTGGGTTTACTTCTTAAAACTTAAGAGAAAATTTTTTGACAAGTTTTTGGCCTACAAAGCCCTTGTAGAAAAGCAATCTGGATATCAAATTTAAAAGTTAAGAACAGATAATGGAGGCGAATATGTGAACAATAATTTTACAAGTTACTGCACTACACAGGGCATCCAAATGCAACATACTGTTCCATATACACCACAACAAAATGGTGTTTCTAAGAGAAAGAACCACATGTTAAAAGAAATGGATAATTGTATGATCCAATCTAAGGGATTATGTCTAAAGTATTGGGCATAAACAATCAACTGTGAAAATTACATAGTCAATCGCACTTCCACAAAGGCTCTTAAAAATATAACATTGGAAGAAGCTTGGAATAAAATTATACCATATGTAAGTCACTTCCGTATATTTGTCAGTATAACATGGAACACATTCCCGATGAGAAAAGGAAAGCATTGCAGCCTAAAAGTGAGAAGTGTATATTTGTTGGTTATTTTGAATATGTCAAAGGTTATAGACTTATTCAACCACACTATAATGAAATTTTTATTAGAAGAGATGTTAAATTTGATGAAAATCTCTTGGCCCGTGAGCCTAATTCGGAGATTGTGCCTTCTTCGGCCTGTGAGTCATCTTCGACATTTGTGCCTTCTTCTGTTCCTATTCTAGTTTCTTCTTCAGATGATGACAGTGAGGATGAAAATCCACCTCCGCTTGCTCACATTCCTCTATATGAGTTCTTTGAACCTGAACCAACACTAGTTCCACCGCTTCCTAGATGGGTCCGTTCAACACAAGAAGACGCTGGTGGTCTTGTCGGTGATCCTTCAAATCAACATCGAATATATTCATAGTTCCAATGAGCCTCTTCTCTTTTGGCTCAAGTTTTGGAGACTCGTGATCTAGAGACATTTACATAAGCTTCAGGTCATCCATATTGGGATACAAAAATGAATGAAGAGTATCATTCTTTAATGGAAAACAATACTTGGGGATCTTGTACCTCTTCCAAAAGGAATAAAACATGCCAAATGTAAATGGGTCTACAAAACTAAGTATGCATCAGATGGAAGTGTTGAAAGACACAAGGCTCATTTAGTTGCCAAAGGATTTTCCCAAGTTGAAGGAATATACTATAATGAAACATTTTCCCCTCTAGCCAAAATGAATTCCATCCACCTTGTTCTTGCCCTTGCCACCTCACATAAATGGGAGGTCCATCAGATGGATGTTAAATCTGCCTTCTTGCATGGAGATTTGCAAGAAGAAATATACATGGAACAACCTCCTGGCTATGTACAAAATGACTCTAGCCTTGTTTCTCACCTTAAGAAATATCTTTATGGTCTTAAGCAAGCTCCCTGAGCTTGGTATGACAAAATGGACAACTTTCTTATTGACACCAGATTCTCTAGATTCCATTCTAATCCTAATGTCTATACCAAGAAAGTAGGAAGCCATCTCATAATCCTTGTCCTTTATGTTGTTGACCTTATCCTTACTGGTAGTGACTCAAAAATTTTAAACCATGTGAAAACCAGCCTTAAGAAGAAATTTGAAATCACAGACTTAGGATTTTTGCACTATTTCCCTAGCCTCCAAGTTTTTCAAACCAAGGAAGTTATTTTTCTTTCCTAGTCTGAGTATGCTTATGACCTTCTTCGTCTCTTTCACATGGATGATTGTAAACCAACCCCTTCTCCCTTCCAGTATGGAGTCAAGCTTACTGCCACCTGTGCTTCTCCTAAAGTTGATGCCACCCTGTACCGTCAGTTAGTTGGTAGCCTCTTATACTTGACTCATACCCGTCATGATCTTTCCTTTCCTATTGGTATTGTTGCCCGGTATATGCAAACACCCCATGAAAGCAATTGGAAAGAAACTAAAAGGATACTTCGCTATGCCCATGGTATAGTTCAGTTCATGATACATTACAGTTTAGGGGGGACTCCTTTATTGGTTGGTTTCACTGATTTAGATTGGGCTGACGAACCTGATGATCGTAAGTCTACTGCAGGTTATGTTTTATGCCTTGGTTCATGACCTGTCACTTGGGCCTGTAAGAAACAACATGCTATTGCACTTTCTTCAGCATAAGCAGAGTACCGAGAAATGGTAAATGCAAGTCAGGAAGCCTTGTGGCTTCGATAGATCCTTTCAAAGTTTGGATTCAAGCATCAACATCCGACTAGCCTTTGGTGCAACAATTAGAGTGCCACCAAGATCGCCAAAGACCCAGTTCAACATTAATGCAAAAAGAACATTGAGCTACACATTCACTTCATCAAAAAATTGATCCAGGTGGATATCGGTGGCCACCCACCTTTTTCGACTGGCTCAAAACAATTTTCTAGCAATTTTGGCAATTTACTAGTTTTAGCAGGTTTTAACTTCCGGGGCCATTTTGAGGGCCTAAATGAAGGTTTTTCGAGATTGAGGTTCTCAATGATATTTGAAGGCATAATTGAGCTCCCAAAATGAATCTCCTCTATGATACATTTCCAATGAGCTATCATACGAATAAAATGGAGATCGTATGCAAAAGTTACGACCCCGGGAAGTTGATGTACTAACTTACCCAAACGGGGCCCACATGACTTTTGACGCTTCATCTCCCAGGGTTAGGTTTTTGGATGTCTAGGGTTTTTTTTCATTCTTATTTATTGTAAAAAGGCCTTCGAAGCCTCATTTTAATCATCTTCTTGCGAATGCGAGTAGCCGTCACATCTCTTCTCAGAGATAAGCTGCCACCATTCTAGCGAGTCTTTCACTCTGTATTTTTACAGTCTCTGTACATTTCTTTCATTAATAGAAACCATGTATTACTGTATATCTATTTTTATGGTTGCATCTCTAATAAATTTATGTTATATTATTGAATATCGACGATATCTCTGTGCATTTCTTTTTTATATCTCCGATCTCATTTCGTGCAGAAAATAATCCGGATCAGTGGTATCAGAGCAGGCTGCTCTTGATCATTTTTTTCAGTGCATGTCCCCAACGAGGTTCGAGTATAGAAAATTGAGTCTCGATCTTGTCTCTCTTGAAGACAATCGCTTTCTCACACCCAAGAAACCCTCAATGGTGGAAGAAAAGAAAAACGACGGAGCATACGATCCTATCAATCTGTTGCTTGAGCAAGCTCTCACGCGACAGAGGGACGAAATGATAGAGAATTTTTTCCACATCCTTCAACGCCTGTCGATAACAGCAGGCACATCTTCATCAAGCGGCCACTTTGGAGGCACCTTGCCTTTCAAGGTACAAGTTAATTTTGATATTCCTGTATTTGAAGGACAAATAGATGTAAAAGCCCTAGAAAAATGGTTAACCCTGCTAGAAGGTTATTTCTCTGTTCACAATTTTTCCGACAAAGAAAATATCACCTTCGCACTCCTTAAAGCTCTCCTTCATGTCAAACATTGGTGGAAAAATTACTGGGAGCAAAGTTCCACAGAGGAGTCTGGAATATATGGAGCCGATCCCACTTGGGATTTTTTTGTGGATGCGGTAAAGGAACAGTGTTACCCTGTTGGAAACTATGAGGACTAGTACACGAGGTGGACCACACTGCGGCAAGAGAGGGGCCAAAAAGTTTCAAAGTTCACCAATACCTTCCATACCTTATGCACCAAGTTGGGTATCAAAGACTCCAAGCGACATTTGGTTCTGAAATACCGTGGGGCTCTACACAAATACATCCAAATTGAAATGGATTTTCTGGACATCTCATCACTCGGTGCTGCTTATCGATATGCTGTCAAAATCGAGTAGAAATTTAAGCACCAGAACAAATGGGAGTTCAGGTCTGCAAATATGCAACAACCGAAGTATGACAAAGACGACCCTAACTAATAGTCTCCTGAAAACCAGTCCAAGACACAGGAAAAGAAGGGTCACGTGAAGACAAAGAAGAACACCGAAAAATGGTGCGAGTTCCACAAAATCCTCTGGCACAACACCGATGAATGTCGCTCAAAACATTCCTTGGTGGCCGAGATCAAAGACAAAGAGTTGAACCCTAATTCAGAATCTGATTCTGGAAATTATGGTAAATGACAGATCATTGACGCGGACCCCACTGCGATTTTCGCGACTGCAGCAATTCAACCAGAACAACCAACAGATCCTGAAGAGGGGGAGCATATTTTTCATTCATAGATTTGGGTGAAGGGGACCCCACTACATTTTATTGTTGATAGCGGAAGCCAGAAGAACCTCATCTCAGCAGAGGTCGTCAAACAGTTGGGATTGCCCACAACACCACACCCGCAACCATACAACATCGGGTGGCTTCGGCAAGGATGAGATCTTCGTGTCAGTCAACAGTGTCGATTTTCATATAGCATCCAACCCTTCAAGGATGAGGTATTATGTGATGTTGCCCCACTGGATGTTTGTGATGTTCTCTTGGGCCAACCATATATGTGGAGACACCATGCTGTTTATGAGTCTCGACCCCGTAGTGTCATTGTTACTTTGGGGGGTCATCTCTGCAGAATACCAGAGGTAGTTCCAACTATTGTTCCACCTAAAAAGTGTCGCAAGGTAGTATCTCATACTGCAAAATTCAGCTTCTTCACAATCTGTTCAAAAGGGGAACATAAGGACACTGCAACCACTACAGCCTCGCCCCCTGCACCTTCTATCCAACAGAAGTAGGTCGAAAAGGTTGTAGAAAATCACAAATATTCCTTCTGCACACCTTCCTCTCATGTAGCTCAACTTTTTGAAAAGCCTTAGCTTCAACAGGTTCATGACAGACTTCCACAAACTAAGTAGCGCGACGTCTCCAGTGATACAAGCAGCTCACCAAGATGCAGATCCAACAAATGCTTTTCCCTCTCCCCCGGGAACTCAACGCAATGGAGACCATTGATTCCTAAGGAGGGAGGATTGATCCAGGTGGATATCGGTGGCCACCCACGTTTTTCGACTAGCTCAAAACAATTTTCTGGCAATTTTGGAAATTTACTATTTTTAGCAGGTTTTAACTTTCGGGGCCATTTTGAGGGCCTAAATGAATGTTTTTCGATATAGAGGTTCTCAATGATATCCAAAGGAATAATTGAGCCCCCAAAATGAATCTCCTTGATGATACCTTTCCAACGAGCTATCATACGCCTAAAACGAAGATCATATGCAAACGTTACGACCCCAAGAAGTTGATGTACTAACTTACCCAAACGGGGCCCACATGACTTTTGATGCTTCATCTCCTAGGGTTAGGCTTTTGGATGTCTAGGGTTTTTGGCATTCCTGTTTATTGTAAAAAGGCCTCCAAAGCCTCATCGTAATCATCTTCTTACGAATGCGAGTAGCCGTCACATCTCTTCTCAGAGATAAGCTGCCACCATTCTAGCGAGTCTTTCACTCTGTATTTTTACAGTCTCTGTACATTTATTTCATTAATAGAAATTGTGTATTACTGTATATTTGTGTTTATGGTTGCATCTCTGATAAATTTCTGTTATATTATTGAATATCGACGATATCTCTGTGCATTTCTTTATTATATCTCCGATCTCATTTCATGCCGAAAATAATCCAGATTAGTGGTATCAGAGCAGGTTGTTGTTGATCATTTTTTCAGTGCATGTCCTCGACGAGGTCTGAGTATAGCAAGTTGGGTCTCGAGCTTGTCTCTCTTGAATACAATCGCTCTTGCACACCCAAGAAACCCTCAATGGCGGAAGAAAAGAAAAACGACGGAGCAGACGATCCTATCAATCTGTTGCTTGAGCAAGCTCTCACGTGACAGAGGGACGAAATGATGGAGAATTTTTCCCACATCCTTCAACGCTTACCGATAACAGTAGGCACATCTTCATCAAGTGGCCACTTTGGAGGCACCTCACCTTTCAAGGTACACGTTAATTTTGATATTCCTGTATTTGAAGGACAGATTGATGCAGAAGCCCTAGAAAAATGGTTAACCATGCTAGAAGGTTATTTCTTTGTTCACAATTTTTCCGACAAAGAAAAGATCACCTTCACACTCCTTAAAACTCTCCCTCATGTCAAACATTGGTGGGAAAATTACTGGGAGCAAAGTTCCACAGAGGAGTCTGGAATATATGGAGCCGATCCCACTTGGCATTTTTTTTGTGGATGCGGTAAAGGAACAATATTACCCTGTTGGCAACTATGAGGACTAGTACATGAGGTGGAACACACTGCAGCAAGAGAGGGGCCAAGAAGTTCCAGAGTTCACCAATACCTTCCATACCTTGTGCACCAAGCTAGGTATCAAATACTTTGAGTGAAATTTGGTTCTCAAATACCGTGGGGCTCTACACAGATACATCCAAGCTGAAATGGATTTTCTGAACATCTCATCACTTGGTGCTGCTTATCGATATGCTTTCAAAATCGAGCAAAAATTTAAGCACCAAAACAAATGGGAGTTCGGATCTGCAAATCTGCAAACAACTGAAGTATGACAAAGATGGACCTAACAAACAGTCTCCTGAAAACCAGTCCAAGACACAGGAAAAGAAGGGTCACGGGAAGACAAAGAAGGACACCAGAAAATGGTGCGAGTTCCACAAAATCCCTTGGCACAACACCGATGAATGTCACTCAAAATATTCCTTAGTGGCTGAGATCAAAGACAAAGAGTCAAACCCTGATTCAGAATCTGATTATGGAAATAATGGTAAAGGAAAAATCATTGACGTAGACCCCACTGCTATTGTCGTGACCGCAACAATTCAACCAGAAGAACCAACAGAACCTGAAGAGGGGGAGCATCTTTTTCATTCACAGATGTGGGTGAAGGGGACCCCACTGCATTTTATTGTTGATAGCGGAAGCCAGAAGAACCTCATCTCAATAGAGGTCATCAAACAATTGGGATTTCCGACAACACCACACCCGCAACCATACAACATCGGGTGGCTTCGGCAAGGATGAGATCTTTGTGTCAGCCAGTAGTGCCAATTGTCATATGGCATCCAACCCTTCAAGGATGAGGTATTATGTGATGTTTCCCCACTGGATGTCTGTGATGTTCTCTTGGGCCAACCATATATGTGGAGACACCATGTTGTTTATGAGTCTCGACCCCGTAGTGTCATTGTTAATTTAGAGGTTCATCTCTACAAAATACCAGAGGTAGTTCCAACTATTGTTCCACCTAGAAAGTGTCGCAAGGCAGTATCTCATACTGCAAAATTCAGCTTCTTCACAATCTATTCAAAAGGGGAACAAAAGGACACTGCAACCACTACAACCTCGCCCCCTGCACCTTCTATCCAACAGAAGCAGGTCGACAAGGTTGTAGCAAAGCACAAAGATTCCTTCTACACACCTTCCTCTCATGTAGCTCAACTTGTTGAATAGCCTCAGCTTCAACAAGTTCATGACATAATTCCACAAACTAAGCAATGCGACGTCTCCAACGATACAAGCAACTCACCAAGATGTAGATCCAACAAATGATTTTCCCTCTCCCCCAAGAAATCAACGCAATGGAGACCATTTCTTCCTAAGGAGGAAGGATTGATCTAGGTGGATATCAGTGGCCACCCACCTTTTCCGACTGGCTCAAAACAATTTTCTGGCAATTTTGGCAATTTACTATTTTTAGCAGGTTTTAACTTCCGGGGCCATTTTGAGGGCCTAAATGAAGGTTTTTAGAGATCGAGGTTCTCAATGATATCTAAAGGCATGATTGAGCCCCCAAAATGAATCTCCTTGATGATACCTTTCCAACGAGCTATCATACACCTAAAACGAAGATCGTATGCAAATGTTACGACCCCGGGAAGTTGATGTACTAACTTACCCAAGCGAGGCCCACATGACTTTTGACGCTTCATCTCCTAGGGTTAGGTTTTTGGATGTCTAGGGTTTTTGGCATTCCTGTTTATTGTAAAAAGGCCTTCAGAGCCTCATTTTAATCATCTTCTTGTGAATGCGAGTAGCCGTCACATCTCTTCTCAGAGATAAGCTACCACCTTTCTAGCGAGTCTTTCACTCTGTATTTTTACAGTCTCTGTACATTTCTTTCATTAATAGAAATCATGTATTACTGTATATCTATGTTTATGGTTGCATCTCTGATAAATTTCTGTTATATTATTGAATATCGACGATATCTCTGTGCATTTCTTTATTATATCTCTGATCTCATTTCGTGCCGAAAATAATCCGGATCAAAAACTCATTCATGATCAAGTTATTGAAGTTTTCTTTTTCCCTACAAAATATCAAGTTGCAGATATTTTCACAAAGTCTCTTACAGAAGCGAAGTTTTCCAAACTTTGATTTATGTTAGGAGTCCAGGAAGTTGTCATTAAGGGGGGATATTCTCTAATGCCTCCTTCCTTCTCCTATTGTGTCAACATTGTAAATCCTTCAATCCTATCCCAGGTTGTTCTTAAGGGGGTATGTTAGGATATTTAGACACTTAGGAGTTAGTTAAGATCTACTTGTTCTAATGTGTTGTTAGGTAAAAGTGTTTTTCTTAGTGTGTTTCTTTATAATGCATTATTATGCATTTGTAGTTAGGAAATACGACATTCACGATATGTTCCCGACATAGAGTGATCCAATGGTTCATATTCTCCTCGATCTTAATGAGCATTGATCTGTGGCTTAACACCCGATTGGTCCACAATATCTATTTAAAGAGCATGGAGGGTCATTTGCAAATGATCGATTATGAGAAACTCTCTTGTAAAATCTCTCTGTAATCTTCTTCTTTTGCATTAATAAACTGCTCCAAGTGGCCGTGTTGGCTAGGGCCATGGATGTTTCCCTGTAGGGGTTTTACCACATCAAAAAAATTGGTGTGTTGATATTTGATCTAGTTGTGTGAGTGGTTACTGAAGGTGTTTGTCCTCTGTTGGATTACCTATGTTGTCGAACAACCAATCTTAAGATGCTCCTAATATGGAAGCTCATACAATACATATTTCCTTTTCATCCCAATGGGAATTTTCTCAACATAGCTGTCCAAAAATTCAGGATCATCGAACATAGGTTCCCCATTTGAATCAAAAAATTCTACCATTTCCTTCTCCTTCTCTGTGTCATAAGCCCTAACACAATCTGTCGGTGTCATTTGATTTACCATTTAAAGCAGATGAGACTCTTATATAAGGGTGGTCTTTTGGGAGGAATATCATTGAACAATTGTACACCAACTTTCATAGGTGGTTAGGCCACCTAGCCTTTATAGAAGGTCCACAAAATTTACATCCATGATACCCTTTTATTACACGACCTGTGATGTTATCATATACAAATCATGTTAGTTTCAAAAATATCATTGCACCAAATGAAGTATGTCCAATAACAATACAAATATAAATAAAATAATAAACATGCTTACCAGAGAAAACTCCCAGTTCCAGAGAATCGTGCATGGTGTACGCACATATCCCATACAATGTAAAATACCTCTCCATTGGGATGGATCTTGATACATCATATACATGTTTCCCTTCCTATAATTTCTTAAATTCATCGATCAATGGTTGGAGGTAGACATCCATTCTCTTCACTTATCTTCTACATGGAACTATAAGAGCCAACATAAGATGTTCATTCTTCACAAACAACCATGGGGGGATATTATTATTGATCACTACCATTGGCCAAACATAATAGTTGGTGTTTTGGAGGGAATATGGGTTAACTTCATCCATATCTATGCTCAATCATAGGCTCCATACTTCATCCTTGAATTTATCAGGCCATATATCCTCTATATAGAATCTGTTGGGATTCACATAACCCTTGGCTCACTTCTACCTGAGGCATGCCACCCCTGCAACATAGCTAATTATTTTCAACAAAAGAGCCTTTGAATGGTTTGAATTACATGAACGTGCCTTAATATCTTATGAGGAGGACCATGTGCCTTACCTTATTTTATTTTATTTATGGCACTTTTCATGCCCACATTCTAGACATATCTCTTTGTTTGCATATTCATTTATGTATCAAATACAATCATTCAGACATGCATGGTATGATATGTACTAAACATCCAACATTTTCAGAGTTTTCTTTGCCTCTGTGCAACTAAAAAACAAGACACTATAACTCTAAAGTACCTTATCTTTGACTAATATGCAAATAGTGGAAAGTGTAAATGCACACTATCATTAAGCATGAATAAAATCAACCATTTTCTTCCTTCATTGTGTGACAAGATTCCTTAAAAAATTAGGGGACTTAATGGTTAGTTACCTCAAATGTGTCGAGAAACACACGTTTGACATACCATACATTTCTTTCAAGTTGTACAATAACATTGTTGTCTCTAGATGGGTAGACCTTGACCCCTATGCTTGACCAAAGATGTTCGACAACACAAAATAAAAATGTTTGCAACTTGATCTTCTGTAGGGAAAAGGAGCACTTCAATCATTTGATCATGAATGAGATTTATGATGAAGTGCATGTGTAGCTCGATGTGCTTGCTGCGCTGATGTTGAACTGGGTCTTTGGCGATATTATTGGCACTCTGATTGTCACACCAAAGGTTGGTCGGATGATGGTGCTGGAATCCAAACTCTAAAAGGATCTGTCGAAGCCATAAGGCTTCCTGACTTGCATTTACTGCTGCTCGATACTCTTCTTCTGCTAAAGAACGTGCAATAGCCTGTTGTTTCTTATAAGCCCAAATGACAGGTCCTGAACCAAGGATGAAAACATAACTTGCAGTAGACTTCCGATCATCAGGGTCACCGAACCAATATGAATCAATGAAACCAACCAATAAATGAGTCCCCCCTGAACTGTAACGTATCCCGAACTGAACTGTACCACAGACATATCGAAGTATCCTTTTAGATGCTTTCCAATGGCTTTCATTAGGTGTTTGCATATACCGAGAAACAAGACCAACAACAAAGGAAATATTAGGACAAGTATGATTCAAGTATAAGAGGCTACCAACTAACTGATGGTACACGGTGGCATCAACTTCGGGAGAAGTACAGGTGGTAGTAAGGTTGACTCCAGAATGGAAGGGATAAGGGGCTGGTTTATGATCATCCATGTGAAAGCGACGAAGAAGGTCACAAGCATACTTAGACTCAGAAAGAAAAATTCCTTCATTGGTTTGCAAAACTTGGAGGTCAAGGAAATAGTGCAAAAAACCTAATTCTGTCATTTCAAATTTATTCTTAATGCTGGTTTTCACATGTTTTAAAATTTTTGATTCACTACTAGTAAGGATAAGGTCATCAACATAAAGGACAAGGATTATGAGATAGCTTCCTACTTTCTTGGTATAGACATTAGGATGAGAATGACATCTAGAGAATTTAGTGTCAATAAGAAAGTTGTCCATTTTGGCATACCAAGCTCGGGGAGCTTGCTTAAGACCATAAATATATTTATTAAGGCAACAAAGAAGGCTAGAGTCATTCTAGACATAGCCGAGAGGTTGTTCCATGTAGATTTCTTCTTGCAAATCTCCGTGCAAGAAGGTAGATTTAACATCCATCTAATGGACCTCCCATTTATGTGAGGAAACAAGGGAAAGAACAAGGCATATGGAATTCATTTTGGCTACAGAGGCAAAGGTTTCATTATAGTCAATTCCTTCAAATTGGGAAAATCCTTTGGCAACTAACCGAGCTTTGTGTCTTTCAACACTTCGATCTGATGCATACTTAGTTCTGTAGACCCATTTACATCTGATATGTTTTCTTCCTTTTGGAAGAGGTACAAGATCCCAAGTATCATTGGCCATTAAAGAACAATACTCTTCATTCATTGCAGTATCCCAATGTGGATGACTTGAAGCTTCTACAAATGTCTTTGGATCACAAGTCTTTGAAACTTGAGCCAAAAGAGAAGAGGCTCGCTGGAACTTTGAATGTGTCCGACGCTGATCTGAAGGATCACCAACAAGATCACCAACTGCTTCTCATGTTGAACAAACCCATCTAGGAAGCTGTGAAGCTGGTGCTGGTTTAGGTTCAAAGGACTCATCTAGAGGAAGGTGAGAAGGTGGAGGTGGATTTTCATCCTCACTATCATCATCTGAAGAAGAAACCAGAATAGGAAAAGAAGAAGGAAAAAACATCGAAGATGGCTTGCAGGCTGAAGTAGGCACAATCACCGAATTAGGCTTGTAGGCCAAGAGATTTTCATCAAATTTAACATCTCTTCTAATAAAAATTTCTTTACAATGTGGTTGAAGAAGTCTATAACCTTTGACATCTTTAGAATAACCAAGAAATATACACTTCTCACTTTTAGGATGCAATGCTTTCCTTTTCTCATCAAGAATGTGAGCTCATGCTATGTTGCCAAATACACAGAAGTGACTTAAATCTGGTTTAATTTTAGTCCAAGCTTCTTCCGGTGTTATATTTTTAAGAGCCCTTGTGGTAGTGCTATTTACTATGTAATTTGCATAGTTGATTGCTTCCTCCCAATACTTTAGACTTAATCCCTTAGATTGGATCATACAATTAGCCATTTCTTTTAATGTGTGGCTCTTTCACTCAACAACACCATTTTGTTGTGGTGTATATGGAACAATTTGTTGCATTTGGATGCCCTTTGTAGTGTAGTAACTTGTAAAATTATTTTTCACATATTCACCTCCATTATTTGTCCTTAACTTTTGAATTTGATGTCCATATTTCTTTTCTACAAGGGCCTTGTAGGCCAAACACTTGTAAAAAACTTCTCTCTTAAGTTTTAAGAAGTAAACCCAAGTACGTTTGGAAAAGTCATCAATGAAAGTTAAGAAATACTTGCACCCAGAAAAATAAGGATAAGAAAGTGGACCACATAAATCAGTATGAACAAGCTGCAAAGGGCCTGAGGCGTGCCAAGAGGCACGTTTGTCAAAATTGTCCCGATAACGTTTGCCAAGAACACAACCGACACAAACACCATCTCTGCTTGAAACAAGAGGAATACCAATCACCATCTGTTGATTACATAGTTATTGCAATGAGCGATAGTTTAGATGACCAACCCGCTCATGCCAAATTTTGCTCAAGTCATTGCTATGAGAAACAAAAACTGATGAAAAAGATGATGACCCAAAGTTATCAAATTTGTACAACCTGGTAATATCATCAACAATTCTCGTTGAAAGAATGTGCTTAAGATCTTTTAGATCCTTGATTACAACTTGGTGAGGTGAAAAATCTATGGTTTTACCTTCACCTGAATGAGTGATTTGATATACTGATATAAGGTTACAAGAAAGAATTGGAACAGATAATACATCATTGAAATGACCGTTTTCTACTTGAACTGTTCCAGATCCTTCAACACTAAGAGATCTATCGTCACAAACAAATATTTTCTTGGTGTTACATTCATTTATAGTAGAAAACATGTCTCTATCCTTAGCCATATGATAATATGCTCCAGAATCAATAAGCTACTCATCAGAAGAAGAAGTAGAAGTTGTATTGAAGGAGAAACCAAAAGCAAAAAGTGCATGTCCATGAGAAGAAGAAGAAGAAGAAGAAGTAGAATCAATACTGATATTGTGCTTCTAAAGATGCCATCTTCTTGAAACATTTGGAATCATCATGACCATCTTTATCACAAAAGTTGCAATGTCTGTCATTCTTATTACTTTTATATTTTTCTCCTTTGTCGCCATTAGGAGCAGAAGTTGTCTGAGTGGTTTTGGGACCCTTATATTGCTTGCTTGTTGTGGAGAAGATGTTGCTTATTGGGATTCTTGGGTTTATCTTTCCGATGGATGACTAAGGCTTTGTTGGAGGTACCTACAGTGCTAATCACTCCAAGTTGTACAAGCTTCTCTTTCTCTCTAATCAAAGCATCACAAAAGTTCTCAAGACTGGGTTTTTTATAAGCTGTCCCTAGAACCTCTTGCATGGCATAAAAGGTATATACAAACACATAATATGCACTACCTATATTAGAAAGAATAAGATAGATGCAACGATTTTATTTTATCTTTGTCTTACATTCTTCACATAAAGTTTTGAGTATTTTAAACTTAGATAGATAGTCTTCAATGCAAGAAAAATCATTTGGACTTAAAGTCAGTACTTGATTTTCTAACTGTTGTGCTCGAATAATATTGTGTTTACCAAACACAAATTTAATCTTGTCCCAAGCTTCTTTGGGTTGATCAATTGATTGAAGGTGGACTCTTAAATCAGGAGAGATAGACATTCTGATTAATCCATGTTCTTTTTCATTCCTATTATCCCATTTGACTTTATTATCAACATCGATGGGTGTTGTTTCCTTTCCCAAGGTAATTCGATATAGGCCTTTACTTCTTAATAAATCCTCCATATGGTATTTCCATTGGAAGTAGTTGGTGCTGGTAAGAAAGAGATTATTTATAGAAGCCATATTAAATATGCAAATAATATGGATTTAAAAGCTAAAACTGATGATCTTGATGGAAAGATCATGAAAAGTTAGGCGGTTTAAAAAAAAAAAACGGCACTGAAAATAGACTTCGGATGTGAGAGTTGTTGATTAAGATTGGTTGTCATTGATGTCAACCCTTGAAGAAATCCCCGTAGCACAAAGGCTTGGGTAATGGACCCAATATTGTTTGATGTAAATATGACTCATTATTGTTTTTTCATGGTTGATAAGAAGTAAATATGGATGAACTCCAAAGTGGTCCCCTTATGGTGAAATCCCTCACGGGAAGAAGCTTTGTGGAGTAAGAGAACCCATGATTAATTGTGGAATAATGAGATGAAGGAAAGTGATTTTGTCAGGGAAAATATCCTAGATGGATAGTTCTTTTCATTTCATTTCTGGTGGTATGTGGAACGTCACATAATTCCTCATGGTTAGAGAGTTATGGCTAGGAGAAGTTGGAGACCCCAGGTTTGGGTAATGGACCCAAGTTTGTTTGATGGGTAACAGTATGAGTTATGATATATTTTTAGATAATACTATTCTATATGGATAGTACATGTCATTCCATTTCTGGTGGTATGTATAACGTCACATAACTCCTCACGGTTTGAGAGTTATGGCCTTACGAAGTTGGAGGACCCTCATATGTCATCTAGAGGCCCCAAAAGGTCAAAGTAGTCAAAGTGGTTTAGGAGATTTTAAAAGGTAAATAATAAAGTGAAGTGATGAGTGTATTATAATTCAAAGTGAATACAAAATAAATTATTTCAATAATAAATTTAATGGAGAAATTAGAAGTGGACCCAACCCTAAAATAAAGAAAGTGGGCCAAGTGACCTAGAAGATGTTTTTAAGGAAGCTACTTGGAAAGTATAAATAAGAGGCAAGGATCTCTCATTTGAATCACACTTGAGAATATTGAATATATATATGTGTCTGAGGTAGCCAAGGATATATAAACTAGAATTCTGAATGAAGGTGAAGAAAAGAAGGCCGAAATGCAAGGAAGGATAAATTCTTTTGATGATGCTTTCTAAGGTATGTTATTTACAGGTCATCTCATCATTTTCGCTATAACATTTTTTATATAATGATTCAGACTGTGAAATTGCTATGAAAGTGAGAAAACATATCCAAGTATATTTTAAAAGAAATTCAGCTTGTGGGTTGTTTTATTTTTGGAGTTACACTCCGTGGAAAATAGGGTTTGTGGCCAGTCCTGAAACTAGTCAAAATCAGGTGTTTTGGGTAAAAACGTCATAACTTATTCATAACAGATACAAATTGAGTGTGAATTTTTTTTTTGGTTAGGGTACAGTCTCTAGTATTCTATGTAATAGTTTCAGATCATTTCATCAAATATTTTGTGCGGGGCACGCTCTACAAGGTGGCTCTCTAGAATAAGACAGAATTCAACAAGGTATGCCATTTTTTCTATAAATCCTTTTCTGAGAGGTTCCAAGTAGTGAGACTTGGAGGAATTGCATTAAACACACTGAAGAAAATTTTGAATCAGTTTCAGATCTTTATACATTATAGGTTCAAGGTTATGATTACTTCAAGTTAGGGTTGTTGACTAATCCAAAACTAGGCATGTGAGACTAAATAAAATTTTGATGAAAATCCTAGTCTCTTGTTTTTAAAGTTAAGGAAGGTTTGCAGGAATGTGATAATATACACTAGGTCTATTACATAGCTACAAATTAGATTTGGATGATGAAATTGATGAGGGATTTTGGTTGTGGTACATGTTGAGTACATGGTTGAGACAAGTAGTTGATGAGTTGGCGCACATACATGAGGTGTATAGTTGATGATGTTGATACATATTGATGATTCATAGTTGATGAGTGGTACATACTTGGTACATGGTTGGATGCACTTGTTTATGGTACAGGTTGATTACAGGTTGAGGTACAGGTTGATGCATGGTTGATGCATGGTTCAGATTTATTGGTACAGGTTTACAAAATTATATCTCATAGATAGTGTGACAGTGGTTCCATCATTCTACTTCTACTTCAGGGTGGCAGGATGGGGCAAGGACAGGTGGTTGTAGCCACCTTTCGGTTGTAGTCAGAGAAATTTGGAGGTTGTAGCCTCCTTCTGGTTGTAGCCAGAGAATTGGGGAGTTGGAGCTTCCCTCAGGTTGTAGCCTCCTTCCAGTTGCAGCTGGAAAACAAAGGAAGTTGGTGCTTCTAATGAATGCAATTCTTCAAGACATATAAGAAAAAACATTCCGTGGTTTTCTCCCGATTTGGGTTTCCACGTAAAACACTAGTGTACTGTGTATGTGTGTGATTGTTTATTTCTTACTTCTCATTATTGGATAATAATTCTACATTGATATAACATTTGAAGAAAAAGGATTATAATTA
>ML776754.1:1248559-1272757 GCA_009831015.1 Picea engelmannii | reverse complement strand
CGTAAAACATTGGTGTACTGTGTATGTGTGTGATTGTTTATTTCTTACTGCTCATTATTGGATAATAATTCTACATTGATATAACATTTGAAGAAAAAGGATTATAATTACGCTATTACTGATTCACCCCCCCTCTTAGTAATTCAACAAGAGTTATGTCCTTTTAAAAAAAGAAATAAACGATAACCAAAGGACCACACGGTGGTGTAAGTTGCTTTATGAAGTGACCCACTTTTATAAAGAGAAGTGGGGATCACTTTTATAATGAAGTTACTTTATAAAAGAAAAGATGCATACAAAATAAATAACTCTAAAATAAAATATTAAAGCTACTTATAGTGATTCACTTTTATACTTGAAGTGAAATACACTTTATAATTTTATCATGAACTTTTTCAAAAAAAGTAACAAAAAGAGAGACTTGAACTCAAGAATTCTTACTTAATAAGGAAAAATTTAACCAAATGGTCTAGCAAAACATATTGTATTGTTTAGCAAGATGATTGTGGTTGTTGTTGTTGTAAAAAAAAACTCTTTTCACACAATAACAAATTTTCACATCTCGATGACAACAAGGGTTAGATCTCAGTTAGCTTACCCGTAAGATGCACCTTTTTCTATCTGTTTGTGATTTGCCGAGATCTCACAGGGGCAGAGAAAAGAGCATAAACAGATCTAAAAGAGTAGAAACCCATAAATAAATAATATAAAACCGAAATAAAACCAAAATACTACTCTGCAAAAATTTAAACAAATGCGTATTCAAGCTTTATACCTACAGATCTGACTGAAATGGACGTATCTTGGACAAATAGAAACCTTTTCAAGTGAATCGAAAAGTGTTTCTGACGGAAATGAGTGCTACAGATGAAATGGAAGAGTCCTCTTAGCCCAGAAATGTACAAAAATGACAAAAAATGGAGATGAGACAACTCGACTTCACAATCTTGATCTACAATAGGAGTGGGTCTTCAAACATTCTATGATACCATGTTCTACAACACATGTATTCCAAAAGAGGGTGAACACCTTCAATAAACACTCACACAACCATATCAAATATCAACACACCACTGTTTTGACGTGGTAAAACCCCTACGGGGAAACATCCACGACCCCAACCAATGCGACCACTTGGAGCATTTTATTAATGCAAAAGAAAAATATTACAGAGATATTTTACAAGAGATTTTATCACAATCGATCATCAACAAATGACCCTCCATGCTCTTTAAATAGAGATCATGGACCAATCGGGTGTCAAGCCACGGATCAATGGCAGTTAAGATCGAGGAGAATATGAACTGTCATATCACTCTATGTCAGGAACATATCGTGACCGTCAGATTTCCTAACTACAAATGCATACTAAAGAAACACACTAAGAAACACACTTTTACCTAATGACACATTAGACCAAGTAGATCTTAACTAACTCCTAAGTGTCTAAATATCATAACAAAAGAGAGGGGCGGTGGAAGCATATTTCAGGATTTCGAAGAAGGTATCTACGACATCAACATCATCCCCTAGTTCAGTTTGTTGGAATGCATGTAAGAACATTCCCTCCATGGATTGGGTATCCCATAAGAAATCATCCATACCAACCTCTATATCATTTCCTTCATCCCCAACATGTGAAGAACTAGTGTTATTGTAGACGTTTTGAATTGGTGACTCAGGACGTAGTGGGAATTGAATAGGTGGTTGTTTCAACCATTCTTGATATGCTTCCTCTCCGAGCTCTGCTCATTTAAAACAAGATCACAACTTGACATTGTAGTAGGGTGCAACGGTAGATGATAGATATGTTGTTCGTCATCATAATCCCGATTATAAAAATACTGAACATTACATCGATAATATTAGTAACACAATGCATTTACTATGTTCAAAAATTATACCAAACATTTATTAGAAGCATGGATTTTTTTTTCCCAATAATAAACATACAACCAACCACTTTATAAAGTAAATGTCAAATTAAGCAATATAGTTAAATTAGTTCCATTGAAAATCCAAAAATACAATTACTCAATCATCTTTTTCTTACGCCCTATGGGGTTTCTACATAAAAGAGATCCAATTCACGGTGTAATACTGTTGACCCAAGATGGTTGCTATAATATGGCATGCTATGATTGGTAGGGTAAAGAAGTTTTCCATTTTCATCAAACATTTTCTTGCAGTATCTTTCTCTCGATAAGAGCTTGCATAATTTTAAGACTACTAGAATATCTTATGCATCTGAAATCAATCCTAAATCTTAATCCTGCAAAATTCAATGAATAATTATTCAATTGCACTTGCATACATACCATAAATTCAATGAGATAAATAAATTATAAATAAAATCTAGACGTACTGCAATCGGTGGAAGAGAACTTGAAGGATTTGCAACGATATGGAATGAGATGGAATATGAAGAATTGGCCATTTGATATTAAAATTCCTTTTTTCCTGCATTTGAGAAAAAACTATCATCTTGGAAAGCATAGAACAAAATCACACCAGGGTGTACATAAACTAAAAAGAACCTGTGCTTCATACGCAAACAATGCGAAATCGATGCATAGAAATTATAAGAGCATTGGTGCTCTGTATGCAACAAAAAAGGTGAAATCGGTGCATAGTAATTATACACGCACCAATGCATTTGTGTTATATTAACGCACTGGGGTTGGTTGATTAAGAGATCACTTGTGCATTTGTCTTATATGCATGCACTGGGGTAGGTTGGTTAAGAGTGCACCAATGTGTTTTAACAATAACATCACACAAAAATACCTCCTCTACAACCTCCACCCACCCAATTTTTTTTAGTTGTATGGAACATATGTTAAAACCTCCGCTAAAACCTCTACAATCAATAAAGGAGGTTGTAGTAGAGGTTTTTTTGAAAATTTTGCCAAATTTTGTAACACTAAAAACCTCTACTTGAAGGTGTTCTCCTTGTAGTGGATAACAACAATGGTAATAATATTGTTGAACGAAACAACATCATTGTTTTCATTAGGAACATTGGTGCTCTTCTTACAATTATTAGCACCAATGTGTTTGTTCATGTATAAAGCTCCGATGTGTTTGTTCATGTATAAAGATCCGATGTTTTTGTTCATGTGTAAAGCACCAATGCATGCCAATCATTTAAATGCACTTGTGCATAAATATGTACAGAGCACACCATTACATTCAAATGAATGTAATGCACTGATATGTTTCAGTGCGGAACTCAACCACATTATGGGTATGCAAACACAACTTCTTGCTTTTTCATAAAATTTCAATTAATCATTATAAAATCAAATATTTTTTTATAGTAATATTGATTTTATATTTTAATTATTGCATTTGAATATAATCATTGCATTATTGAACTATATCATTTAAACAAATATACTCACTAATTGCACATTTGTTCATTGTAACAATGTAAATCATCCATACATATAATTGATAACGTAACATTTTATGACACTAATCAATCTACTAGAATAAGAAACCCATTTTATTATATATAAATAAGTGACACTTCACCATACAAAATGGGACAACATAAAGGTCCATGATAGTAAAAATGTCAATAATTATTGCAATATGTTGTCATACAATTGGGACAATATGTCCACATTAAAGAAAACACTTTTTTTTTTCACAGAAAAACCATTTTCAAAATATACAACTTGTAACATTAAGTTATATTGATCATCACCAATCACTTGAACTATTTGTGTTGCACGAGTTTCTTGCATCCCTTATTTCTATATCACTCGCAACGAATATTTTACTTTGGTTATTTGGTCGAATGTTTATTTTATTAGCTTGATTTTGTTCACCTCTTCCTATAGACACAGAAATAGAGTGTAATGAATATACCTACATTTACAGTATAATATACATGATTGTGTAAATTGAAAAGAATACCATAGAAACAAGTGATTCATAAACAATACACCTTCCTTCGAAGTTATTCATCACATCATCTCTAAACATATATTATTTTGGCTCCAATCCATACTTTGTTTCCCATGAGTTTTACACACCATGACAAATCATAGATATAGTTAAAGGTTTATTGTCGTTCTTATAATTATAAAATAATGGAAGTAAAACAACATAGTTACTTACAAATTGCTCAATTATCCCTTGATACTCCAACATACACTCATAATCAATACTTAATCAATGTCAATTAAATGTTGAGATGGCTCATATTCGTACATTAGAACTTGTTAAACACATCCATGGATGATTGTAAATTAATTAAAATATAAACATCACAACATAAATGAAATGTTAAGCAATGAAAAGATGAGTACTCACAAATTTTGTGACCGACCCTTTTTAACCTTGTTGTCCCATCTTATGTGTTGAATGGGTTCCATTTTCTAATCTTTTCTACAACAACAAAAAAATAAAAAATTAGCATTTCATGCGATAATTAAACTCTCTAATTACATATAAAAAAATAAATGATAACATGTGCTTTATGCACATTTGTTGGAATAGCTCCTCTTGTGATTCAATTATTCTAATTTCATCAACCATCCCTTTATACATTTTTTTGAACATCACTATCAGCATGGTCACATCATTTGTCCTTTGAAATTTTATTAATCTTCCCGAAAACGAAAAGAACAATAGAATATATATTAATATTTATATGAAATTAAATATAATAGAAATATCAATTTGGTAAAATTTTGGACTAATGTATACATATCATGTAAAAACATGTATAGAAATATATACATATTATGTAAAAACATGTATAGAAATATAAACATATTATGTAAAAACATGATTAGTGGTGTCGAGATGGGATACTAGGTATCTAGTGGATACTAGTGACTAATTAACACTATCTTCTGGTTTTGGTCTATGACCTAAAACTTCTATGAATTGGATAAAATATCGTCTTCCTCATACATAAGGAAACGAGTTAAGAGTGTGAGACCTAGAGGCAACTACCATGAGTAGAAGTTTACTCATGTATGGACTACCAATGGGTTATTTTCGATGGCTAGGTTTTTTCTACACACGATGATGTTGCACATTGGGGTATTGAGGTTGTATCAACAGAGGCTAGGCTAGTAGCCTTGAGTATTTTTATCTTTTCCCTCCTTTGGAAAAAAATTAAAATTCCAATGATTTTTTTTGTTTTTGTTGGGTAAGTAAAATTCGTTTGGTTCTTGAGGGCTAGTTTAATAAATTTAAGTATTATTTTGCCTCATTGTTGATTTGGGATTTTATTTCTTTAGTAAGGGTTGATGAGATCAATGGTAGAAGACATTGGGTACAAAATTCTATAGATGACACTTGAAGGATGAAGTGTAATAATCTACATTGATGAGTTTACTACAAACACCATCCACAAATGTGATGAAGTGTCCTTGAGTTCCCTAAAGGATTGGGAAACATCCTTGTGTTTACCTGAGGAATTTTTTCCTTGTAAAATCATGAAAATGGTGTTTGATGCCTTGCAATCAAAACTCCCATTTTTTCCTCATTTGTATTAAAATTGGCAAAAAATGTTGTTTTTAATCATTTAGATCTAAATCAACACAATCGAAGTTTGATTCATCTATTGGTTTTTAGTTTTTTCAAGGTTCTTAATCATTTAGAAATGGCAAAAACTCTATAGGACAAATTGATGTATGAGACCCTTTTGTTTGTGGGGTAAGAGATTCCTTCATGCAACAATTTGAGTACTTGGTTTACAAAGGTGTACAAAAAAAACTGAATAATATACAAAATTGTCTCGAAAGAATTTTAGTCTCTACTATAATTTCATGCAAAACAATGTAATTAGTGCACCAAATGTTTTATTAATTACACAAGGTTCATGGGAATAATTAGGTTTCTACATATTCTACAAGCAAATATCCTAATAATAGATCACCAAGACCCAAAACTATGTACTTCTAATCAACTTTGTCAAGAATTTAGTAACCTAATATGCATAAATTTCACCAGTGAATGTTGAAAGTTCTCGAAATTCACACTTTCATGCAATTTAGAAATTTCATCTCTCTCATTTCAAGTTTCCTATATCTTAACCATATGAATTTTTTCTTTAGGGTTAAATTATGAAATAGAGTATAAAATAACAATGGAAATGATACAATAGTTCACTCTCTAACAACACAATCTTCTAGGCAATCCAAGGAGAAAATATACCAAACTATCTAGATAAGTTTCAACTCTCAAGGGAAACTTATCAAGCATAAATCAAATATGAAAATTCACTTTCACTGCATATATAATAGTAATATAATAATATATATAACAATGAAAAGATAGCCATTAAATTGTTTAATTATGATTTCAAATAACTCAACAAAATTTCCCTTTTACTTATGTTAAATCAACAAGACATATATAGTTGTAAATAACAATATATGAAGAACATAGATGGTTGAAATAACTCAACAAAATTTCCCTTTTACTTATGTTAAATCAACAAGACATATATAGTTGTAAATAACAATATATGAAGAACATAGAGAGAGAGAGAGAGAGAGAGAGAGAGAGAGAGAGAGAGAGAGAGAGAGAGAGAGAGAGAGAGAGAGAGAGAGAGAATATGAATACCAAGACAGATAGATAATATTAGTGTGGTCATATTCAAGGTCACATATCTATAGAAGAGTGAATAAGAATGAATAACACAATTTATGAATGAGAAGAACTCTCTCCTTACTTTATATATATGAGAGGCAAGGGAGGCAAACAATACGTTGTGGGTCGAAGCCCTTATAAGCAACCTAGAATAATCTCATGTAGGTCGACACAAGTGAAGTTCTCCACTCCAAGTTTACACATGTATATCTGCAAGGTGGTGTTGTACACAATACGAGCTCCAAGATGGTGTATCTACTCAAGGTGTGTCCACACCTCTCCATCCTAAGCTCACACAAATTTCAATATTCTTCCTAAGCCATGTACTCCACTAGGTCAACTATACCTACAAGAAAATTTTCATAGCACATGCACCCATGAGCCAACTCCAAGTCTCTGTCCAATAATCCAAGTTATCCCACACTATTTATAGCTTGATTCCCTCGTCCAATATGCACAATGCTCCTACTTCCAAGTAGGGAATTATATAAGCAAGTGAATCTTTCTCTGTTTCCACAATGAAGGGCATACTCCAAGAAAGCAAGAGAACTCCAATGCCCTAGGTAATAATTTAAAGAAAGCACCCACTTTAGGTCAAGAAATCACTAAGCAAGTTGTCTCCATTATGAAAATCCATCACATACCATTTCCTATGCACCAATCCATCTCGAACCATCCCAAGGCTAAGCATACACCATGTACCCCAAAAATCATGAAGCACCTGCAATCATGGTGTAGATGCTTTTGAAGTAAGTTGAAAGACAACACTCCCTATTTACAAGGAAAGAGTTTACACCAACACCTTTGACTCCCTCTACAACTCTACCAAAATTTCCACCCACAAATTTGTACTTGTCGCAATCCCGAAAACAACCACTATCACCTGTAAAGAAACTGTCACACATACTACCACAATGTCTCGATCCTCCAAAGAAAAATGACCATCTATGAATATGAAGGAACATAACTTTGAACAAAATAAACATGCCAAACTCCATCATCCTCTAAAACAACTTCACGAGCCAAAATCAATAGACACCACATCATGAATTGTCTAGGACATCCTAAAAATATAATCATATCTCCATATAAGGTCAAGACAAGTGGATCACATCTATTAAATTCACAAATATAGAATAGACACAAGTAACTCCTTGATCCTAGAATACCAAGCTTGTGGTATAGGTAACAATCCATGCAAGACTATCATCAACCTATCATCACGAGAATCCATCTCATGCACCTCAAATCCTAAAACAACTTGAACTAAGTCAACTCCTTCATTCCTAAGCAAGAGTAACATCATGGGAAACTCTCTCTCTCTCTATAACAAAATCGATTAACCATGTCCCTATAATCTATGATACTCTCATCAACTACAACCCTAGAATCAATTTTAACATCATCCTCCCTTAAGGTATCACACCTCTCTTCCTAAAGACATCTGGAAGGAAAACAAATGGAAGAAATGAGTGCAACATGACTAATATATATCATAAGAGGTGTAATCACCCTCAATAAATATATAGGTGCTCCCATATGCTCTCAAGATTTCTCCACCCTAAAAGGCTCATCCAAACTCTCATTGGAATGTACATGTTCTACTAAATCAACAAGCAACTTGTAAAAGCCACCCTCTCCCACCCCTCTAGACAAAGTATTCATACTAGCTGAACTACAATCAATGATGATGCAATTTTGTCCATCAAAAACAACTCTCCAATATACACCTATCATATAAGAAACTTAAAGAATATTCTTCTTCAAACTAGGGAAAAATAGAGTATCACTCCACTCAAGAACATCACTAAATGAATCTAAAAATAAATGGAGCCAACTTCTCTCATAGGATAAGTGACATCATAACCAAGCTCCATGATTATTCCTCCTTCTTGATCCTAAATCTTGTTGAATAAAGACCTGTCAAATTTCATGTGTCTTGAAGTTCCATTGTCCACATACCATCCAACACTAGACATAGTGATAGAATCAAAACAAGAGGTCAATGAAAAGGTAGTCTCAAACTGAGAGTTAATATCCTCTACACCTGCTACAGTCCCAACTACAAACTGAGAGTTAATATCCTCTATAACCCAAAGCAAAAAACATTCTTTTACATGTATTCTTATCTGAAATGTGTGAAATGAAACAATTCTTTACAAAATCAAGAATGGTTATTTTCACTTTGTTGGACCAATAGGTTTTGGAATCTCCTTCTCAACATGCTCCCAAATATCTGGCTCCTCCATAATAATATGAAGCTTGAGCTTCCATGGAACAAAGTTGGGAGCTCAATCCAACTTGTCACACTTTCTAATACCAAGAGTCACCTTACCAATCTTGAACAAGTCTCAAGTGCACAAAATCAATAGTTTATGAATTAGATAAAACCCTTTCTAGGGTTCAAATGCTTCTCCCAAGAAATCCAGGGTTTCACACCCAACAACCTAAAACAAGGTAAAGTACCTCTTCTAGGTAATCTTCAGTTGAAATACAAGCCCCCTGTTACTCTAGAGAAATATTAGTCACAACAAGCCCTGATACCATATTGGAATTTCTCAATATTCACACTTTAATGCAATTTAGAAATTTCACCTCTTTGATGAGAGGTTTCTCAGACATTAACCCTAAGAATTTGAGCCTTAGGAATATTATGAAATAGAGAATAAAACAACAACAAAAAAAGATACAATATTTTACTCTCTGACAATCCAATATTCTAGACAATCCAAGGAGAAAAGATACCAAACCGTCCAGATAAGTTTCATCCCTTAAGGGAAACTTATTGGTGGGTGTGTGAAAATTGGATTTGGAAAAGCAAGCTCAAGTGTGAAAGGACATTTTATTGTTAATGTTGTTCAATAGGGTTTGAGCCTTTAACATAGATAATTCAAAGTGTAAATGAGTCAATTGGGTGTAGTTTGTGTGGCAGTGAGGAACATTTGTTATCCTTCGCACCATATTCAAATCCCACTTTATGAAATGTATGTTTTTAGTGAGTCAATTGTTGATGATCTATATATGATATATTCATGAGTTTTTGACCTAGTTTTTTACCCTGAAAAATCTATGGTTTAACCTATGTATCATCCTTGAAATGAGGAGAAGTGGTTGGAAAGTTCCCCCCGATACATATTACTTGGAAAAAAATCAAAATACAATTGAATAAGTTTATTGACAGAAACTTTTAATATATCATTAATAATTATATCGCTATATAAATCACTAAACACATCAAAATTTGAGCCTTACATTATGGAGCAACAAAATAATGGGATGTGGAAGGGAATGATTTAAAAATATGAAGAAATCACACCTCCACTAACTATAACAAACAGAGGAGAGGATTTGATAGCCACCCAACCAAGTTCCTAAGTGCAAGAATAATTACATCAATTTTTGATGACTATAATTTATATATTGCTCTGGAAATTTCAGATTTTTTCTAAAGCACAAAGTTTTCTATAGTTATTAATTTTCCCACCATCATTAAGGATAATAAACATAGGAGAGGAGTTTATAGCCACCTAGTTCTAAGTGTAAGACTGATTACATCGACTTTGCTGACTATAATTTAGATTTCGTTATGCACATTAAAGATTTTTTTTAAGTACAATTTTTCATTAATTATTAATTTGTCATAGCATGGGTCTAGCTTAGGTGGTTTGGGAGGAATGATTTTTATCCTCCCAACCCAAGTTCAATTCTTGCAAGTGACATGTTTAGATATTAACAAGTATATTGTTGTAATGGCCTTGAGCCCTATGTTGACAAAGCTAAGAGCTTATTCAGGATCCAATTTACTCTGGGTACCATCTTCAAAATGAGTTTACAATAAATAATAAAATGTGTATATTGTATTTAAAATAAATAAATAATAATAATAATAATTGTTATTGGTATAATGTCCAAAAGTCATGTGATGATTTAAGAAGTTAATAAATTGATTACAAAATTGTTATTAAGATTGAAAACAATTTTTTCTATATGGTGGGAATATCTAGCCGTGGACGAAAAACATTATGAAAATGCCAATTAACTTGTAAAGAAATCAATAACCCAACACCCTTTATGTATGGATATGGATTTGGATCCTTATCCAAAACATCAAACTAGGGTTTGGGTTTTTAGCAAGGTGCCCACATCATTCCTATTTTATTCTTATGAGTGGAGATATCATGATTTAGCAAGACTTCTTAGGGGTTGGAAATCAATAACTTTTCCATGTGGATATATATTCTTAATTAAAACACCAAATTTGGGTTTTCTACAAGGTACACACATCATTAATATTTAATTAATGTGTATGGTGATGTCACGATCTAACATTAGTTCTCGGGGGCTGGAACTTAACACCTTTACCTACATACATGGATCCTTAACCAAAACACTAAATGGGGGCATTCGATAGGGTATCCATGTCATTAACACTAAATAGGGGTATTTGACAAGGTACCCATGTCATTAATCTTATATTCATGTGTATATAGATGTCGTGTTCTAACAAGATTGATACGAGGTTATAACTCAAGACATTTTATCTTTGGATACACATCCTTAACCAAAGTGTTTGGTAAAGTATCCATGCCATTGATATTTTAATTCTTGTGTATGGAGATGTCACAATCTAGAAATACTACACCAGAGTTGGAATTATGTACGATTTCTCTAAGCATATGGATCCTTAACCAAAAATTCAAACCAAGTTGTTTAGCAAGGAACTTGCAATATTTATATTTATTTTTGTGTATGGAAATGTTGAGATCTAATAACACTTCTTAGGGGTGGGATATCAGTGCCTTTTACCTGTGAATATGAAACCTCGACCAAAATGGCAAATTTGGATGTTTAGAAAAGTACCCATGTCATTATTATTTTATGCATACATATAGAGATGTCATGATCTAACAAGACAACTTAGATCTTGGAAATCAAGACATTTTACCTATGGATATGAGGAGTCAATATCCAATAACAAGGATCATACTCAAGCCAAGTAGTGGGTCATCCTTGTCCATGGAGATTGACCCCCATCCATATACACTTGGTTGTATATCAATTATGGTGGGTTTCCACCACTATTGCATTGCTTGGGATTGGGAGGATTTTTACCTAAAAAATGGAGAGATCTAAGATCAAGGACTTCAAAGGGAAACACGAAGGAGGCTAGATATGGTACGTTTCTCAAGGTTCATGAACAACTCTACTAGCATGGGATCATATACTATCAGATCCATGAGAATGGGAAGATCATGCATGAGTGTTTGTAAGGGGTTCCATTCTCATTGTACATGGAGATCCTACCCAACAATCAAGCAATGAGCGTAGATGAACTATTTCCATTGCAACTTTTTTGAACTAGATAGAAATCTACAAGTGTGGATTATCACATATTAGTGCTCTATAAAACTAGGTAGACTTTCTAATGAGCATAAGATTGCTAAAAAAATGCTCATTTCTTATTTTCCGAAAAAAGAACAAGACTTCTATTCTAGCAACATACAAAATTGTTCCAAAAGCAATAGCCCGAGGAGGATAGAATTCCAAGTAAAATGGGAGGGGATGATTTGAATTCAAGGTTTATATGCCTAATCCCAGGCTCACTGAGCATACTCATATAACCCAAGAGTGTTTTATCATTTATTTCCATCCACATATTGATCACTTTGGTTGAGGAAATTCTAGGTGTTGTATATATGGTGTGCACTATGATATGTGTGTTGTATATATTTATGAACCATGATAAATCATATATATAGTTAAAGGTTTCTTGTTTTTCCTGTAATTATAAAATAAGGGAAGTAAAACAACATAGCTACTTACAAATTGTTCAATTAACCCTTGATACTCCAACATATATTCAGAATCCATTATTAATTAATGTCAATTAGATGTTAAGATGGATTTTTTTTGTATTTTAGCACCTATTAAAAACATCCATGGATGATTGTAAATAAATTAAAATATAAATATCACAACAAATATGAAATGTTAAGTAAGGAAAAGGCATGTACTCATAAATTTTGCAATCGACCCTCTTTTTCCTTGCCATCCCATCTTATGTGTTGAATGGGTTCCATTGTATTTTCTTTTCCACAACAACAAAACAATTGAAAATTAATATTTCATGCAATAATTCAACCCTCTAATTACACATAAAAAATCAATGATTACTTGAGACTATGCGTGCTCTCACTTGTAAATCCTAGTTGCTCGTAAACGATCAAAATGATGGATTCTAGTTCCCAGGGGGGGGGATCCCCCTCCTGACATTGATTCTACAACTTTAAACATCATGGTCATTGCTATGATTGCAAACTCAAAAGGTCAACCCACACAATTTGTCAAAAGGACTGAGAAAATTCTAGAAATTCCTATTCCCAGAAAGAACACCTCTTAGATGGATCTATCTATGGTAGAACATAGACTTATTGGTGAATTCATTGGTTTGTATCCATCCCCTAGGGAAATGAATATTTGGATTCAATGAAACTTGCAAGTTCACCTCAAGGGGAAATTAACACATTTCTTTTGTGGGTGTAGGTACTATGTGTTCCTTTTCCAATAAAAATAGGACAAAGAATCAATCTTCAAACTCGACCATACTTCATAGGAATGAGAGGAATGTACATGAATTGGTCTATGCCGTAATTCAACCCAAAAAATGACATCCCTTCTTTTGTTGCAGTCTGGGTAGGATCCCTCTCTACGTATTCACTACTAGAATGTTGAAACACTAAAATAAATCAACAATACCCCTGGGGAATACATCGAAAAAACCACTCCAAAAGAAGGAATTTTTTCTTGTACTAGAATACGTGTCAAAGTTGATTTGGAGAGAGGGATTTATGAAGAAATATTATTAACTTTGGACAACTGAAGACATGAACAACCTTTGGATTACGAGAAGTTTTCTTTCAAATGCAAAGTTTGTCATGAGTATAAACACTTTGTGAAAAATTGAAAGAAGGTGATACAATAGGCAATATAGGTACACGAGTCTTAGGAACAATGAAAAATTATTAAAAAAAAAGATGAACAATAAGAAAATAGCCACAAGGAAGAATGTGCAATCAAACCCTTCAACATCAGGACAAGGGACATGAATAGAGTTTCAAGAAGGAAATCAAAACAATCAATCAACACAGTGCAACCCAAGTTCAAGGTGAATGAATACTTTTGCACCCTTAACAAAATCCCCAAGGAAAACCTAGTTGGAAGAGCCCAATAGTTTAGTAGTACTCTTTCTTGAATAAACTAATATAATGGAAAATTTAGGTATGGAAATCATACAAACCATTGAATATACACCAAATATTCTAGGAAACATAGAGATAAATGACTTAGGTGATTCAAAAGAATATTGGGAAAATGAACCAGTGTTGGGAAATGAAGAATCTCAAAAAGCAAAGAAACAAAGACATAGATAAATAAAGAGAAACCACATGCCAATACATGAATGAAAACAAGGAGGGAAGAATAATTGTAGGAGGAATCGAAGAAATAAGACGAAGATTCAAATGAAAGAATGTGAAAGAAAATTGGAAGGAAGGAAGTCAACCAAAACAATCAAATAGGAAGTAGCAGCCATGGAAATTATCTTGGGTACACAGGGAACTATTGACAAAAATATAGTTTGAAGCTCAAGGAAAAAAAAAAAAAGGTACGTCAACACTGTCCCATGGAAGTGCCTCAAAAACTCACAACAAATAATGATAATTCTCTCGTAGAATTGCAGAGGGTGTGGAAGTAAGTTTAAATAATAATATTTGAGAGACCTTATCAAGTCAACAAAACCTTCAATCCTCTTGCTTCAAGATATGAAGCTGGAGGAAACGGTTGCAATCCATCTATGCAAGAAACAATGGAAATATAGTGATGGTGTTACAGTGAGATCGCAAGGAGCTTCAAGTAGTATTTTCACCATTTGGAATAATTCCATGGTCAAACTAGTAAATTCATTTTTCTCCTAGCACCAAATAATTACTTTTTTTATTCATATTCAAATAGGAAAACAGTTCAAGGTGGTCAATGTTTATATGCCGCTAGCCTATAGAGATAAGGAAATATGTTGGAATTCTTTGACATCACTCCAAAATTCAGTTGAGGTTCATAATAACATTGTAGGGGATGATTTCAATGTCATCTTGAGAAACAAAGAGAAAAGAGGAGGCAATATTATCTGTTATCCATTTTGAGAAAGAATGGAGGATTTGATGGATGACTAGGAGCTGGTAGATATGAGACCATCCAAAGGAAAGTACACATGGTCAAATAAAGAATTGGTCTAGGGTATATCACAACAAGGATTTACCATTTTCAAGTGCATAGTGACATCTTGTCTCATGATTATAACATCTCTTCAAAAATCATTCCCTCAACCATTTTAGATCACACACCCATTTTACTAGTGTAGGAAGAGCCGCCAGATTATGGTCCCCTCCTTTTTAGATTCAACCCTTTATTGTTATACGAAGAAATATCTATGAAAGTCATCATACAAGCCTAACACACATGGATTGTAGGTTCCCATATCTATGTTTGGGATTATAAGATAAAATTAGTCAAGATGGCTCTCAAAGAATGGCTTGGTAAAACACACTTGTCTTCTTCCCCAAGAAAAGAAACCCTCATATCTCAACTCCTTATGGTTCAAACTAAATTAGAATAAGAACAAAATTTTAAAATAATTGATGTGCTCGTTTTACCATAGAAAATATCACAATATTGTTACCCAACCATAGGCATGCATCCACCCCCAAGAACCTTTAACCTTTGACAGAATTATTCCGGAAAGCTATACTAGAACCAATAGATAAACCCTAGCTGCTAACTGTAACAAAAACTCAATACAAGTAGAGTTCTCCTTCTCCAAGGGTAGCGCACAAGATAGAGTCTCCATATCCACAGATCAAGTACTATACACAACTGCAACAACTATAGTTGTACTACTCTCTCAAACTTGCACCATACTTAGCTAGTACATCACCAAGAATATCACCAAGAGTATCACTTGATAGTGCTAGAGAGAGACCAAGACCAAGAGATGACCATACACCCTTATTCCTCCTTGCAGCTGCAACTCTCCACAATACTTTCACTCTAACTGGGTGTACAAATGAGCTAAAACTTACTCTATTTATATTAATATGTCCAATGGCTTTTCTAGCTGGGCCGACCTGACTTTATGGTAAATATATTCTATTTCTTTTTTTCCACGTGGAGCCGACTTGTCTTTCTGGAAGATAATATTCTAATATTATTTATTTTTCTAGGTCGACTTGTATTCTAGGGTTTTCACACATATTTTTAGGGTTTCCCTTGCTTCCAGAATATTCCATTATAGTCAAATATTACACATGGAGTCTAATACCTCCCATAACTACCATAACATCAACACTCCCTCCTAACTAGGGAGGTATTAATGATAATGGTCTTGAGAACACACACACCTTTCTGTCGGTATCATCATCATAGCCACATAGGCTATCTCATGATCATGTAGATAAATTCAAGAGTATCATCATCACTATCAATATCATTTGATAACATCCCAACATCAACATACATCATCGTTTGCATCATCTCTTTAGGCCATACTCCATCTGAGTAATCAAGCATGATGTTGAATAAGTCATGTGTTGAACTCAACGCACTCAGCTAAGTGTCTCGCATGAGTCACCCACTCAACAAAGTGATATAGGGACCATTCTTCTAATCCAGACATACGTCCTAGAAGAGTAGTTATCCCAATAGATGATGAAACCCCCGCAATGGGCTACAAGGACCATTCTTCTAATCCAGAACTATGTCCTAGAAGAATGTCATTCCTCCCAGATGCTAAAATCCATGCCATGGGATACAAAGACCATTCCTAAAAGAATGTCAGACTCAAACTATTTTCTAATCAGGTCATATGTACCATAGACATCAATCTTTACCCATATTCCTTAGAAAATATCGGTCCCGTATCAAACACCCTAATTGGGACATCGTGTCCTTAGAGGCCAAACTGTTCAACCTGATCGGGCCAATAGATGTGCCTTAGGAGAATATCAATCCTGAACCATTTTCTTAATCAGGCCACAATCTGTTCCTTAGGAAAATACCAGTCCATAATACGTCAACAATTTGTCAACCTGGACCATTCTCAATAGGGAGAATGTATGTACACCAACAATCTGTTCTACTTGGACCATTCTCTGCCTAGAGAATGCCTATCCACCATCACACTGACTATCCATCTAGCTAGAAATCATATCCAACACTACTGGTAGTCTCCATGGAAATCAGATAGTAGCATACACCTGCTACAATTCCATCCAATAGAACACAACTGTTTCTATCCATAGTAGTATACAACTATTTCCCAGTTGTACACAACCACTCCTAGTAGCACACAACTACTAACCAGTGACACACAATCACTATCGGTGGAACACATCCATCACAGTATCATACACCTACTTTCCAGAGACATACAATCTCCACAACAATCAAATCATATCATCTGATATGATCCTGCATCAACAATGTAATCAACTACATCACCTCTAAGTCGTACTAGCATGATGCAAATGCATAATATCTAAGCCATACTGGCATGATCTAGAGTATCATCTACATCATATCTAAGCCATACTAGCATGATGTCAATACACCATATCTAAGTTTTATGCTACCTCTAAGTTGTACTTGCATGATGTAGATCAATGCCTCACTGTGTCACCTCTAAGCTGTATGATCATCTCTAAGTCGTAATAGCATGACATATCTACCATGATTCCAATGCATCATATCTAAGTCGTACTAGCATGATCATATCTAACATGACACAAGCCCCCTACATCATATCAAGTTGTATGGTCATCTCTAAGCCATACTAGCATGACATATCTAGCATGATGTCAATACATCATATCTAAGCTATATGTCATATCTAAGATGTAGTCACATGGCCATGTCTAGGATGATGCGACTCACCAACATCATCTCTAAGCTATACTAGCATGATGTAAATACATCATATCTAAGCTGTATGTCCACCTCTAAGTTGTACTAGCACAATGCTCCTCAAGCCACTGTATCAACAAATCTAATCATATGTATCATACCTAAGTTTTACTAGCATGATTATATCTAGCATGATGCAAGAATCATCTCTAATTTGTACTAGTATGATACAGATCCACAGGTCACTGAAAGTCCATGATGCCACACATCAATGCTCCCTCCCAACCGAGGAAGTCATCTCCTCCCTTTCAACCAAGAGATAAATCTCCATGAGCCCCATCTTGTCCCTCAAGTATGCAAAATTTATCTTGGAGAAAGGCTTGATCAAAATATCTGTAGTCTGTTAATCTGTGGAGATATGATGGAGAACCACTTCTCCCCTCTATACTTTATCACGAAGAAAATAGTACTTGATCTCAATGTGCTTCGACCTGTCATGGAACACCAGGTTCTTTGAGAGATTCACACAACTCTGGTTATCACAATATATCACATTTAAATCCAACACCTAATCAAACAGTCCAAAAATCATCTTACAAAGCGACACTGCTTTTGTACAAGCATCACATGCTGCAATATACTATGCCTCTGCAATGCTTAGTGCAGCATAATTCTATTTTCTGCTAGCCCATGATATCATAGTAGATCCCAAACTAAAACACATACCATAAATATTATTCCTGTCATCTGCACTCTCTGCCCAAGCTAAATCAGTAAATCCATGCAATTGTATATCAATGTTTGATTAATATCTCAAACCATAAGTTATCATCCCACGAAGATATCTCAAGATATGCTTTGTAACTATCCAATGCTCTTGTATAGGTTTCACCTGGAACTGACTCAACATGTTCACATCAAAGCAAATTTCTAGCCTAGTATTCACCAAATACATCAAGGATCCAATCAAATGTCGGTACAGGGACGAGTCTACTGGATCAGAATCAAAATCTCTCAACTTCCTCAAATCTGTTACCATGGGAGTTGTCATGGATTTTAAATCCATCATCCCAAACTTCTAAAGGATCTTTACAACATACTTCCCTTGTCCTAGGAAGACTTCACCACGCTTCTACCATACTTCTAATCCCAAGTAATAGTGCATGAGGCCAAGATCCTTCATATCAAATTCAGTGGCTAGCTCCTTCTTACACTGAATAATGAGAGGCTCTGCACCTGTTAGGAATAAATCATCAACATATAATGGCATAATCATAGGTTCATTATTCACAACTTTGTAATAGATATTTGGATTGGAATGACTCTTGGGAAATCTAAGTCTTGTCAAGTAGCTATAAATACATGTATACCAAGCTCTTGGAGATTGCTTGAGTCCATACAAGGCCTTCTTGAATATGCATACCTAGGTTTCTCTTAGGTGTACCTCAAAACCTCGCGGTTTCTTTATGTATACCTCTTCCTCAATTAATCCATTGAAAAATCCGATCTTTACATCCATCTAATGTAAACTCCAACCCATGGATGCTGCTAGAGATATGATGGATCTGATAGATGTATATCTAGAAACTAGAGCAAATGTCTCATCATAATATTCTCCCTCCTGCTAGGAGAAACCTCTAGCCACAAATGTTGCCTTGTATTTATCGATACTTTCATCCACTGCATGATTTATCTTGTAAACTCATTTCATACATGATTTTTCATTATTTATATTCTTCCATTACAACTTCCTTCTATTGTTTCTTCTTGACGCCTTCTTCAAAGGTGGAGGGTTCTGTAACTGTAATATGGTTTTGACTTCTTTCTTTCTCTAAAATTTCTATCTGGAGCATTGTTGGCCCTTGACCAAGTTTTGAGGAAAACTTGGTCATATTTGACCATTTTTGGACTTCGACAACCTGTCAAAGATGGAGCGCCAGGCGAAGCAGAGATCACAGGATCTCAGTCCACTTTTGGGCCCTTTTAGGGTTTTGGGTTAATGTAATGGGAAAGGGATGTTGGCCTGTGGAGTTACCCACGATTAGGCCCACTTTTGTAATGTATAAATAGAAGGATAGGCAATGTAAGAAGTAGTAGATGTGATTTCTTAGTACAATTGGTAGTGCATCTATGTGATGTTGAATAAGTGCTATGTGCGAATTGTGTAAGGCTTGCAAGGCTAGGTGCAAGTTAATGTGAGGTTGCTATAGAAAGCTAAGTGCTATAACGCGCAAGGAAGAAGGATCTAGCGAGCTGCGCAGATATTCTGTCCTATGCGAAGAAGGGTTTTGGAGGATTTGTGCTTGTAACAAATTGAAGATGATAATAAAGAAGAAGATCTTGTGGATGTAGCCCCAGGGTGGGGGTGAACCACATAAATCTGTGTGTTATGCTCTGTGCTTTGATTCAATGTGTTTTTGCTTATGCTATGTGGTTTTATATATCCACTTATGCTCTATGATTCTTAGATATATATGATTGTTAGATCTGATATGTATGAGGATACTTAGTGCTGATCTACTGGATCTGATCTGGGTTACTATGGTTAAGTACTAAAATATTGTAGATCTGAGTGTACACCGCGATGCTCTGTGCTATCTATGAAGTATAATAAGGGTTGAATATTGACGAATGATCGATGTTAAGTTCTCTGTAAATGATATAATCACATATATGTGTCCCAGCTAAGGTTGCAGACACCTGAGTCTTGCAACCACCCCTGCCTCTACCTCGGGTGACACTTCATCTGCTTCGCAGGTGTTGCTGAAAGGGCCGGTAGTTAGGGTTTTGTTGGTGCGCTCTTGAGCGTTGAACCCTGGGTTTTCCCCTTTGCCAACAAATGGTTCTGTTGTCGAGACCTGAAACTATGATTGCTGGGAAATGAGGAAGAAGAAACTTTGTGCAAAAGAAAGCTCTGCGTGTAGATCTGTTGCCCTAGTGAGCAACTTTTTACCCGACCTGTGAATCTTGGTGCCAAGAATAAGGTCAGATCTGAAGAAAGGAAGATTAGATCTGAAGGAAATAAGTGAGATTTGAATGCTATGTGCTCTAAGAAAAGTAAAAGTGGAATTTTTTGAAAGAAAGAGGTCAGATCTGCAGAAAATAGGTAAGATCCGTGCTCTAATAAAGGTAAGAATAGTCAAAAGTTCTTAGATCTGGAAGCTTTGTGCTCTGTAGAAGTAAGATAAGTGTTTTTTTTTTTCTAGAGCATGGATCTAGGTATGTTTGATAGATTATGTCCTAGCTTAAAAACTAGGGCATTAATAGATGAAATAAATTTTGATATGAATAGATTTGATAAGTATAATGATAGATATGTTATACCTATGCATAAAAAGAATGTCTGGACTAACAAATGGATGCAGGATCCTAGAAAGAATTTTCTGCAGGTTAGCTATCACGATCCTAGTGCGTAGTACAAAAGAGGTTGGGGATCATTTAAAAGAAAGCGAGGATTAATCCTATGTTATATTTGCAGAAAACCAGGCTATCTAGCTAAGGAATACCCTGGTAGAAGACCTAGTTGTCTTTGTTGCAAATCTAGGGACCATGAGGTATTGGATCGCCCTAGAATGATCACTAAGCTTGAAAGGATAAATCTGAATCAAGAAGACCATAAGGCAGATCCAGAAAAGGCAGAAACCTAGCAAGAATCAGAGAAAGTATTAATACAGATGAAAGAAACCCTGAAGGAACATAAAGTTGTCAGATTACTAGATATCTTCAAAGAAAAGGAGAAAGTCGAAGCAAGAATAGGGGACTTCGACATTGACTGTATTCTTGATGAAGAAACACAAGTGAACATTATTCCATAAAGAACTTGGGAATATATAGGGAATCCTACCATGATTCCTTCGTTGGGAGGAATAGGACTATTCAGAGGAAAACTGATGATGTTATGCGGAAAACTCACTCAGATACCTATGACAGTCAATGGAACTTCGACAAAAGAAGATTTTGAGAATATCAAATTCATTGAGGACAACGCCCCATTTACTATGCTACTCGAAAAACCTTGGATTAAAAGAGATCAAGCCAGAAAGAAGGAAGAATAAGAGGTTTTAGAACAACAGAGACAAGATTTAAAATATTTCATGACTAAAAGGATCGCACAGTTGATAGAAGAACAAGAGAACCGCTTGAAGCCATATGACACTAGAAGACCAGATGTCGAGGCCAAGGCTACACAAAAGGCTAAAATTTCTACCCCAGACAAAGAAGAAGTGATATACCTAAACCCTAGGAGAGAATCTCACCAGCATGAAGTGACTATGTCCGAGGAAAATAAGAATCAAAATGGGAAGAGAATCACCAAGACGAAGCTCACTGGAAAGAAGGCTAGAAAGCTAAGTAAGAAGAAGGATAAGATTGAAAAATTACAGAAGATCCCAGAGGATACCTCGCAGCAAGACACTCTGCAAAATTGGAGCTTCGCCGAGATATCAGAACAATGACATATGCCACTTCGCCGAGGCGAAGTAATATAGCCGTTGGAAGCCAATATAATTGTTCAACTACCGCTCCGAATGGGTCAGAAATAATTTATGGCTCGCCACTAGACCGTTTGACCGTGCCATAATGGACATAACATAAGTTAATGCAGCCTCATACCCGTTGCAAGCAGACCGTTGCTAAGTTTCCCTACCTAGTCCGTCGCACCACGCACTGAGAATACTTTTTTCTAAATGAGAATTTGAGCCCAAAACTTGATATTACTTCACCCTGTGATCATTGCCTTGTTCCCATAATGTTCACTGTAGTCTCTGAATTCATTTCACACCCAAGCTAGTTGACCCAAGCTTGTATGTCGGATGAGCTCAGCATTGCTGAGAAAGTAGTTGAAGAAGTTTTGATTGACTTAATGACTGAGAGAGTCATGCCAGAGTGAGGATTATCTACAGGAGTCCAAGCATCATCAACGAGAGGAATCCAGGCCTCCCCTTCCACTGCTCGCGTCGGTCCATCCCGACTGACCGATGAGAAACATACCAAGAACAGGGATGACATCGCAAATTCCAAGCTTATCCCACACATTCTACCTACTTACTTACCACCTCTAATAGGTGCCATTAACCGTGATAGTGTACCTCGAGACTTCGAGTACACTTTGATAACCGTGTACCTTCTGAAAGGTGTGCGTGCAGTTCGTGCTGACCAGGATAAGCTCACAACACTGAAATTTAGTGATTTTAACCTTGGAGATCATAAAGTTTAAAGCATGCTAGCCCCACATAAGTACTTAACTAGGACTAAAGGAAAGAATTCTAAGATTGTCCCATAGTCATGGACCCAGAACCTCACGCAATCCACATTGCTTAATGTAATGAAGATCCCACACTTCGACAGACACCAGGAAGTCAACGCATGCGTCAAGTTGCTGTTGTCTTGCTGCCACGAAGGATACTTATGGTTGGACCGCCGCATCACTGTGGATCTGTTGACGGGCGAAATCGACCGTCCGTCAACTGGAAGAGTGGAACCGGTCCGGGGTTGTCTAATAACCCAAGCTGTTTGGGATGAACCACCCTGACGGGTTTAGCGGCTCCGTTAGCCGATCTAAGGTCCTAAGAAAACAAAAAAAGGAAAATTAATCTACAATAACTAATCTAACTATAAATAAATAAAACAAACTAATAAACTAATCTAACTAAAACTAACTATTAAACAAACTAAACTAAAACTAATTATTAAAAAAAACTAAACTAATTTAACTATTCTATATATACAATCTACTAACTACTACTATACTAACTCTAACTAATTGACTATCTAACTGCTAACTAAAATATAACTTATTCACAAAATGTACAATATCTACAATTTACAGATTTAAATAAAACCTGAAAAATTCATTTATATTCTGCCCTAAGACAGAGAAAGATGTTTTTGTCGATTTTATAATTTTATGAACAGAAATAAAATAGAAAACTAAGTAAACTAAATCACTAATCTGAACTACAAATATATCTAATTAAAATACTAATAATGTACTAACAAATTAATGAAAATAAATTACAAACTGACCTGGAGAATTGCTCCAGATTTGTCCTATGTATGATGACTGGTTTTAGCAGATCGGAGGGAGGAAACCCGCACCGAATTATCCAGGAGCTTCTCGTAAACGATAGCTGCAGTGCTCTTCAAGTATGTTTATAGGACAAACAAGACATAAAAATCACAACAGTCATATGATTTATAAATCTCCACAATTAAATAAATCCGTATGTAAAGATCTATACATAAATAATTCAATTGATGAAGAAGAGAAATCTGTCATTCACAAACTGAACCAAGTAATTGCTGTGTTTTTAAATATTGAAAGAAATCAGACATGGATCATATTAATTAATTCATATCATTTTGCAAAAGACTATGATAGCTAAAGTAGTCACTAATCAAATGCAAATTGATAAACATAAACATGAAACAAAAGCTTGATATTATGAAAGCGAAAGCTGTAGCAGAACATCAACTTATGTCTCAGTTTGTATTAGAAATCCATAGCCTAGTTCTCCCACAAGTGAGGATGATCCTTATTACACAAAATAATAAGTATTTATAAGTTTTCCACAGGGTAAAACCTCCCTGTGGAAGTTATCAAAACTGTTTACATAAATCTGGGCAGAT